>PVJN01006477.1:0-73120 GCA_004026805.1 Lasiurus borealis
CAAGCTGTACATTATGACTTTAGCGTTTTACTCTATGTAAATTTCACCTGAAAAAAAAAGGAATAACTTTGTTAAAGAGAAGGGAGCAAGAAAAATATATTCTTAAAGAAGTGGGTGGGGAATGAAGTAGAGAGAAGAAAGGGAAGTGGGATCTTAAAAGATTCTTTTTCCTCATGTACAATAAGTAGATTAAATAAGAACTAACTAGATCAAAGAAAAAGAGAGAAGGTTAGGGAGAGGTGGGGGAGATAAGAGATCAACCAAAGGACTTGTATGCGTACATATAAGCATGACCAATGGACACAAGACACTGGGGAGTTAGGGTATGCATGGGAGTGGGGAGGGGGCAATGGGAAGATACGTATACATGAAATACATTAATAAAAAAATAAAAGAAAAAGAGGGGCAAGCCTAAAAGACCACGAGGCCTAGTTGGGTATATTTATGTGCCAACAAATCTCAGCCCAAGAGCTACTGAAGGCCGGGCATCTTCTTAACCCTGGGCATGTCAGGATGGCTGGTATTTTTCTTTTGAGAAACTGAGACACTAGAGTTGAGAGTGGGCACTGAGTAAGGATCCAATAAATGAATCAAGAAAACACCTCAGGTAAGTCTCTGACAGCGGTAACAATGCATAGAGGCACACAAATAAGCAGCGGCCCCCACAAGATTGCCCCCCTCAATCCGGGGACAAATGATTCTTAGCTAAATACAGCATGTGCAAACCGCTCTCAAAACTAGGAACTTATGCCAATACGGTTATGACTTAAAGATGTATTTTCAGCTTCTAGAGCTCTCCACAGCAGTTTTCATGATTGTTACATTCCACTGCATCCACCTACTAGGTTTTCAATAATAGGCATAAAACATTCCCAGTGGGGGAAGCTTTGCAGACAGACTCAGCCATGTGAGAGAACAGACATTTCTTTCTCTGCCGGAAGTGACAGCCATCCAGAGCTCCAGCTCCCGCCATTCCTGCCACGCCCTTTCCGGCCTGGGAAGGAGCATCTCCGAAGCGCATGGCTTCCGTTCACCGGAAGCGCTCTAGCCCAGGTGAGATGACAAGGGATCGGGCCAGAGGGGAGGGGACAGTGCACACGCAGTTAAGTGGCCAACCACATACTGTCTCCTTCAATCCTCAGAGCGTCCTGCTGTGAGTCAGGCTCAGACGAGGCGACAGAAGGTACACGTGAAAGAGGCAATCTGAGGCCGGATTAATAAAGAGACTTTTACAAGGTGGATGAGATGCATAGCAAGGCAGGAACCAGAGCTAGAAACAAGGGCTGCCCCTGCCTGCAGGGATGAGAAGGAAGGAATGAGGATGGGGATCGATGGAAGCATCTACCGTCTGGCCCAGGGACCCAGCCAGACCAAAGGAACTCCGGGGCAGGGATCCAAGAGGTTAACGCCGGTCCTGGCTCACTTCCCTCCCTCATCCCTGCCATTTCCCACCGGCTCCTCTCTGACCAAAGCCTGAGGAAGCAACGGGGAAGCAGCCCACTGAGGTGGCCCGAGGCCAAGAACGGGGAGAAGGATGGAGAGAGGCCCCCCTTTGACAGCAAGGAGCCCTTCCGTCCCCTAGTGCTCCATGGGAAGCCTGCCTGGCTCTTCCCGCCCTGCCCTGCCCGGTGCCCACTGCCCTGCGCAAATGCTTACAGCAGGTCCACTCGCCTTAAGCCCTGAGTGAAGTCTCCTTCCTAGAGTCCTCCTCTCTCTTTCCCACGGTCCTCCTCCCCTCCTTCTCAGAGTCCTCTTCTCTTTCTGTCCCAGATCCTCCTTCTCTTTCCCATGGTCCTCTACTGTCATTCTTCCTGCTTTGTCTTTACCCCTGTGACCTAGGAAAAACCCTCCTAGAATTTGGCTCACCTTCAAGGACAGTCCTTGTCCCCAAATGGCAGTTTTTGTTTGAAAGGGCAAAGGAATTCACCCCTGTTTATACAACAACAGTCCATCTAAGGTGGCCCGATTGTAATACTTCCCTACTCTTCGAACGGGAGAGGGCTGCTTGGTTAAGCTGTAGTCCAATAAAAAACTCTTCACATTCCCACAACTGTTAACAGGAAGCAAGATTCATCAGCACGTTACCCACAAAACTCAGGGAAGGAAGAAGAGGAGGAGGAAGAGGAAGGAATGTTAGCAGGATCACACTGAGGCAAGATCTTAAAGTAAGATTAAACTGGGTTCCTATTTGCTCTAGACTGGGGGTGGTCCAGGGAGAGGACCCAGGGGTCACACCTCTGTTTTTCATTCAACAACCCCTTTCCATAAAACCACCCCATAAAGCCCTCCGGGCTCTTGGAGGGGAGCCCCGGCATCTCTAGACCCACATTCCGCTCCCACCTTCCCCCACGGCCTCGGGTCTTAAGCAATGGCTGGTGTCACCGAAACTACATCAGGAGCCCTGGGGACACACTGCACACAGCCCTTCCCACGGAGAACATTCCGGAGCTCTCCGCTGTTATGTGAAAGTTTATGGTACAGACGCTTTTTACACCTTCGCAGTATGTCCCACAGGGAACAGCCAGCTTCCTGGTCCTTTTTTTTCCCCCAATTTCAACCTTTACAACTGTGCAATATATCGTTTATTTTTTTCAGGATTTTGTTATTTAATTATAATTGGTATACAATATTATATTAATTATATTAGTTCCAAGTATACAATATAGTGATTCGACATTTTTATACCCAGCAATGTGATCACCACACATTCTAGTAATCATCTGTCACCATGCAAACTTCTCAGTCTCTTTGACTATATTCACCCTCACCTTTTTCACACCGCCCCTCCTTCTCTGGAAACCACCCCTTGGTCTGTCTCTCTGAGTCTGTTTTTGTTTTGTTTTTTTAGAGTCCTTAACATGAATGAGCTACAGTTTTGTAATTACCACTAGATGACTTTGGCAAAGGGCAAATTTTCAAAATCTTACTGAAAACGTAGGTGCTGTTCAATGCTGCACAGCCACGGTGAGGGAAAAGCAAATAATAGTGCCCCTTTCATAAAAGCAACCTGAATACAAAGGTGGGAAAACAGTATAACTGGAATTCTGCATCTTATTTGAGTGCTACTTAAGTAGTCAAAACTAGTTTCACCCCATTTTGAATGGAATGGAAAAGGGTAAAAATCCCTCTAAGTCAGCGATTTTCAACATTTTTTTGTCTCATGACACACGTCAACTAATTACTAAAATTCTGTGGCACACCAAAAATTAATTTTTTTGTGGACCTGACAAAAAAAAAATTGGTATAATTTTCATTCATTCATGCCAGGCAGCTAGTGTATTAGCTGTTGGCATTTTTTTATTTTTTATTTTTTGACAGGCTGAGGGAACAGAGGTCAATCAGGGCCCCTGACTAAATAGTCAGGTATTGCATGTTTTAAAACTTCTTGCAGCACGCCGGCTGAAAATCACTGCTTTAAACCATCAAAGCAAATAAACAGGTACATAAATAAACCAGTTTCAAAGCTTTCTATTTTGCTAGCGTTTTCTAAGTGACACACAATTTTGAGAGGGAACATTATGGCCTTCAGAGAGTGATTTCCAAACAGGTATTTCTAGCAACCCAGGCAGAGCTATTTGTGCTCTTAACAGCACGCGAGAGGTCCAGCCGTGAAGCTGTCCTCAGCCCACAGCGTCGGTCAGCAGAGCCCACACAGCAGACAGGAAAAGGGTTTCACTTTGTACTCACTCTTACAAAGTTGTCAGGGAACAAACCTCTCCTGCCATTGATCTGTCCCTCCCACCAGCCTCCATCTTCCTTCCTGATGTTGGTGATGATCTCACCCACGCTGATAGTCAGCTCATCGTCGTGCTGGGCCTGGTAGTCAAACTCCACGATGGCCTCCACTGAAAGAAAGGAACGGGGACAAAAAAAAGAGAGAGAGAGCATCTTAGAGAGGGTGTTGGAGAAGGCTCGGGCTCAGCGGCCCTGGGCGGTCAGTAAAGTTATATGAAAGGGGTTTCCCCTCGACCGATCATTAAAACACCAGGGCCACACACAGTGAGGTGATTCTGGTTGAAGAAATCTTCGCTAAACCTTGTAGCACAGAAACCACGAAGCACTGGTCTGTGGTCAGGCACAAGCCGAGGGCCAGCGAGTCTCAGGACCAGCAGGGGCTTCAGAGGGGAAACTGCACAGTGACAGAAGGCCAAGGACATTTGTGCCCCCCAGAGGGAGTCCAGCATCATGTCCTCACGTGTGGAGACAGCAGATAACAGGAGTGAGTTTGGCTCTCGGGTACCTCCTCCCTCTCCAAGGTTAGGGTTGTGCAGACTGTGGGCAATCACAGTTTCCGCTCTATGCCCAGCTCTCAACAATGACACACATGAAGACAGCTACTACGGAGGCCTTGTTGGCCAAAACAATGCTTCAGACAACGCCGGATGGCTTCCCAGCCAGTCGTACCGCTTTAAATTGCTCTCCCAGTTGATGGTGAGTTTTTATCACTGGTAATAGGTGGAAGCAGTGGATGATATAGATGGGTCATTTGTGGACAAAGCACCAATGCAGGTTAGCAGAGCTAACCAATCCAGAGACTGGTTAGTTTTCCCCCAGATGGATTATACAAATCATCTAGACTCTGGGCCTCACCTCACACCCATCTCCATCAGTCCTGTCCTTTTTATCTGCAGCTTAATATGAATGAATGAATGAATGAATGAATGAATGAATGAATGAAAGAATGAATGAATGGATGGCAAGTGAATGAATACAAGGGAAGGAAAAAATAGGTAAAACTACAAGTGGTGAATCAGCAACTTAGAAATTACAGTAAAGTAATGGAAAGGAGGGAAGTTTTAAATCAGCTCTCTAGGAAGCACATATACAAAAATGAACTCAAATTGTACTGCAGACCTAAATGTAAAAACTAAAACTGTAAAATTTTTATAAGAAACATAGTAGAAAACCTTAGCGATCATGGGTTTAGCAAATATTTCTTCGATAGGAGACAAAAAAGCACAAACGACTTTTAAAAATCCAATCAATTGGGGTCGGTTTTTCAGGGAAAATGTTGGTAGGTAAGTGGGCCCACCTACCAAAGGGGCTTTGCATTTCCCTTAGGGATAAATTCCCCAAGTGCTTCCGGATCAGAAGACCCTCCCCATCCATATGGATGTGCTCATCTGTCCACTCATAATGCCAGCTAATCCAGACAGTTTATAAGCAACGAAAAGTGGAATTTCCTCCGCTAGGTTATTTTCTCCTTCTACAATTAGCCGTCCAGCTCTGCTGTCATCAATCTGCCCAGGACCAGGTTGACTCGTGAATCAATCTCATCACTGATCAACAGAGCATTAACAAGGCAACCTTTCCAGATCAGCGTGAAAGAGCAAAGGCAGAAAACACTCCCATTTCCTGGCGCCATGCTCCGCTCCCCACAGTGAAAAGGAGCCAGAAGAACAGCCTAAACCAGGTCAGTTAAAAAGCAGCCTTCTTTGAGTCACCTCGACGTGGATCTATTGAAGTTTTGCCACCAGAACTGAGATTACCGAACTCAGTGAGTGCTGTTGATGGAACAGACACTCTTCCTGCATTATCTCACTTAATCCTCACAATACTGTGATGCCCGTCTGCCCAGGAGAGAACCCAAAGCTCAGTGAAGCTGATTGCTGAGCCAGTGCTCCCAAAAGTGGGATGCCTTCACTGCAGGGATGAGTTGACACAGTGAAACACACACACACACATATTAGAACATCTATTCATTGTATTTTAATTAAACACACACACACACACACACACACACACATAACTTCTCTAATATTCAATTTGCACAATGACACTGGCTCCTTCACCCAGCCTTTAGGTCAGGCAGTCGGGCCTGGTCCAAGGGCAGGGAGCAGCCTGAGGGACAGTCGTGCTCCTCAAGGATGGCTGCCAGCGCCAGCTAGTAGCTCCACGGGGTTCCCTGCAGGGTGTGAGGCCTCTTATAGAGCCCCTCCCTCTGTGGCTATTATCCCTTTTAACCAAACCCACTCTCTCTAGTGGATGAGAGGCCTGAAAATATCTGTAAAATGAAAGCAGGGACGGTAGACAAGACTCAACACGTGACCAGACAGACAAGAAAATGGCAGCCATTTTGGGAGGTGAACACAAGGACAAGCCAATGGCGTCTGGCAGGGAGATGGCCCAAAACTCTAAATTATCCAGACCATGTGTAATATGGGCTTTTTTCCCACCCTTCATGCAGGTGCAAATTACCTACATAGAATAGCAAAGTATTGAGATTAGCAAGGTCCTTTAAACTATGTACCTGAACCAACAAGACAAATGTCTTCACTTCTTCACCAATGCTGGAAGATAGGCATACTCAATCTTAGGTTTTCCAAAAGGTCACCAAGCCTAATAATAAATATTTAGCAGCTTCTTTTGGGCTTTTCTCAATCAACTAGCATAGTTATATATGCACATAATCTATAAATAAGTTCATATGTAGAGATAGTCAATTATGTTGTTAATAACATATTATTTTTTTGTTGTTTGTTTTTTGTTTTTTTGGGGGGGGTTAAAATATATTTTATTGATATTTTACAGAGAGGAAGGGAGAGGGATAGAGAGTTAGAAACATCGATGAGAGAGAGACATCAATCAGCCGCCTCCTGCACACCCCCTACTGGGGATGTGCCTGCAACCAAGGTACATGTCCTTGACCGGAATCGAACCTGGGACCTTTCAGTCTGCAGGCTGACACTCTACCCACTGAGCCAAACCAGTTTCGGCCACAGGTATTATTTTTTAAACAAGAAAGGGCTTGAGGGTAGAGGTGGCCGGGGAGAGGCCAATGGCGGAAAAAGGAGATATATGTAATACTATATGTAATATTTTAAACAATAAAGAACTTTCTTTAAAAAGCTGCAATAAAAGAAAAAGAACGGGCTTAGAACTCGGATCTAAGCTCCCACAGCTGACCCCATTTGAGCACCTGGAGATGAAAGCGCGGGATGGGGACAGAAAACGCTGGGAAATGGAGAAGCAGCACGTGGGACCTGCCCTGGGGAGAAAAGAGAGGACAGGAAGGCAGCTAAGGAGGACTCAGGTAAAGGGTTCAATCTGAACTTGAACCCTGTGTACCTTGGAGGACTCAGAACCCCGTCAACTTCCAGAACACAACCTTGCTTCTTCTTTCCTAAACAGCAAGTTTCATTTTCTCAATGCTGTACGCGGGCTTCGCCCAGGCAAAGCTGGAAGTGGACAATGAATCTGCTTCAAGAAGATGAGCACGCCGAAACCGGTTTGGCTCAGTGGATAGAGCATCAGTCTGCGGACTGAAAGGTCCCAGGTTCGATTCTGGTCAAGGGCATGTATCTTGGTTGCAGGCACATCCCCAGTAGGGGGTGTGCAAGAGGCAGCTGATCAATGTCTCTCTCTCATCGATGTTTCTAACTCTCTATCCCTCTCCCTTCCTCTCTGTAAAAAAATCAATAAAATATATTTTTTTAAAAAAGATCAGCACTAAAAAGTGCACAGCTGCTGCCTTTTGTTGCAACGTGGAGAGAGCGCATCTGACCTTCCTTCACTCTCCCTCTCCCCAGAAAGCCAAGGTCACACCTTCACTGATGTTTGCTCCCAGGGAGGCTGGGGACTGGGGACTGGGGACTCCAGGAGAAAACACAGCTGCCTAATTTTCCAGTCTTCCCATAACCTATTGAGCAGCAATCCCTGACTTACTATTCCTTTAAACTCCCTGACACTTAAGTAACCATATGCACCTTGACCGCCGTCTGGCCCCAGCTGGGCCCTGGCTACCTCTTCTCACCCTCCTGGCTCCTCCCACCTCCAGGCTTCTCTTGGCCTGGCACTGAACTGAGCGAGTCTCAGGCTCCCCGTGCACCTCAAAATGCCTTCCGGGTATGAATCATCCTTAGTTCTGTCGTGGTCCCAAGACATGTAATAGGTGCTCACTAAAGCTTCGCTAAATCAACGGCTCAACTTGCGTTGTATAATGGTAGATCGCTCTCTGCCCAATAAAAATGCTACCAAAATGCCAAGTGTCAATCACGTTTTTGCAAATTGAGTCAGATTCTTCAGTGCACTGAGGGAGCGCGCTATTTAAAGGATCTTGTGGTTAATTCTTTTGTAACATGAATAATCACTTCCTGCTTTACCTTTCCTGTCAAGATGAATTTTTGCATATCAGCTTTGTCTGAGCGGAGGGATCCTATTTATGGCCCATAAATCATGAGGCGATCTCTCTCCGAAGGGCTCTTTTTTGTATCTCTTGCAAGCTCCTAACAGGTCTGGGTCTTTGCTTGGCTATCAAATACTTGAACTTTGCCTAGTGCAAATCAAGATGTGTTGTAAAATGCACAGCAAGTTGAAAAACATATGGGCGGGGGGAGAGGAGAATATAAAATATCTCATTAATTTTATATGGATTGCATGTTGAAATAATATTTTACATATGCAGGTCAAATATTCAAGTGAATTTCCCCTGTTTCTATTTCCTTTATGAATGTGGCTACTAAAACGTTTGAAATCACTTATGTGGCTGTATTATATTTCTTTTTTACCTGTGAATGTGTGTGCAAGGGAAGGGAGCGGAGATTAACTTTTCACGTATCAACTGCTTGATGGTGTTTATAGATACAATTAATCTAAGTCATCCCATGCTATATTACATTTCTATTGGACGGAGATGGCTCAGGATAATACTTGGCAAACAGGAGATTCAAGGCCTTTCATGGCGCAAACATGCTCAAAATCTTCGCGAGGGCCCATGAGAAGGCCTGTGACCCCAAACCTTGGCTGCAGGAAGCTGCAGGTATCGTGGCAAGGATAAAGCATCACCTGTGATTTTTTTAATGGTACCCTTTGGGCAATTACCTCTAGGAGAGAGCACAAAATTAAAACATTCAGCTAAACAGAACATATGAGAGGTATAATTAGGGCAACAGTAAACAAAATCCCCTGTGTAAAGACACCATCAATTATAAAACTCAAGCACGTCTCCTTTTCGGCAAAATATCACCCTTCAGCTGCGTGCCATGCCAGAAGCCAGCCTCCACAGGTTTCCTACATGTACCCTCAGCGCCAAAGCCAAAGCCACAGCTAACCAGTGTGTGCACAGAGCCGGAGCCAGAGGAGACAGATCTGCTTCCGAGAGGCACAACACAACCACCCCATCCATGACCTCTGACCCCCAACCTCTACCTTCAAACTGGCTGAAATGTCTCCTCCCCCGGAAGTGAAATGGGTGGTTCTGAGCTGTTGATTGGCTGAGCCAGCTGCCAAGCTCTTCTCAGGCAAACTTCTCAAGGTGGTTCAGAGGCCCCTGCTGGGTGGCCTGGCCCCGCCCTGCCTCTGAGCGGCACTTCCTCTCTCCTGGGGCGCTTGGTGCTGTTTGTGGTGGCTCAGCCCAGTCAGACCGGAAGCCCCATCTGGGACAAGCTCATATCTTTTTCAGGATCCCACCCCCACCTTGCCTGGCATCACGTCTGGCTCCATAAATATTTGAATGAACTGGAAAGCATGAAGGAGAACGAAAGTTGCCGATTAATTTCCTCGGGCCATACATATGTATAGATCATGTTGCAAGCCTCACGGTACAGTGTGAAGCTTTCAACATTTCAGGAGTCTAAATGTTGCATACAAATTGCTCTCACTCTTTGCATTTTGTGCATTTTGAAAGGATAGATTTCTGATGTTAATGTTTTGTTCCAGTCCTCGGAAGACAGCATATACAATCAGGAGGAATTTTTCGCCAAAAAAGATTTCACCAAGAAAGATCGTGATTGCTGATAGAGATAGAAAGAACATTAGTTAACCTTGTCAAATCCTTTTTAAACTTTTACAGATGAAGAAGTGGGGCCTGGAAGGTTCCATGGATGAGGCTTAGAGAGAGAGAGAGAGCTAAGCAATGGTAGTAGCATCAAGACTAGGACTCAGCTTTCCCAGCTGACAGTCCAGGTGAGAGAAGGGAACATCTAAAATCAAAAGGAGGAAAAACTGAGACCAGTGAGATACAGATTGTGTGTATGTGTATGTTTTTTTTTTTCCTTTAAGATATAACATAGTTTCCAAAATACCCAGAAAAAAATTACACCAGTCAGGAACCTATAGTATTCAAATCTAAAGAGAGAGAAAACAGCCAAAGCCGGTTTGGCTCAGTTGATGAAACATCAGCCTGCGGACTGAGGGGTCCCGGGTTTGATTCCAGTCAAGGGCACGAGGTATAGGGTGAGGAACACAGACTTTGAAACCTGGTAGGCCTGGCAGTGAACTCTAACTTCAGTTTACTAGCTGAGGGACACGGGGCCAGAGACCTTGTTTGAGTTCATTTTCTTACAATCAGGAAACCATCCACCGAGTGGGCTATTGCCAAGATGAGGGATGAGGCCTATAAACTCCTCCGCATAGAAGCTGCTCCATAAACGACAGCCAGTAGTCTGACAGGCGCTTACGCTGTAAGCGTTTCCCTGTGCCCGCCCGCCCTATCCGCCCCTTGGAATGGAAACCTTTAAGGAAAAGACCGAAGCCTTCCCTCCTCCCTCGCCTGGTGTCTGGCACATAGTAGGGGCTCAATAAAGGTTAGTGATTGAGTGCGTGTCCTGAGAAAGTAGCCCCAAAACATAGCGCATCGCTTAGCACGGTGACATGCGGTTCAAATGTAAGCCTCGTCGTTCGACTTGAAGCCCGGGGAAAGTCCAAGGTCAGCGTGACCAGTGAGTCACAGAACAAGTACGGTCCACGGCTCCAAGCCTCTCAATGCTGCTGCCATCGGCCTGGAGTCTGGTATCACCTCTGCCACAACCGCTGCCCTGACAGCAGAGGCGCATGCTCAAAGAGGACGTGATGCGGGGCCGGGGCTGCGTCCTCTCTCCCTTCACAAAGCCTGGGGGCTGAGTCCCTCAGAGCCTGCACTTAGCAGCCTTTGCCTCCCAGGGCCTCAGCCAAGGAGCCAGGAACAATGAGTTATTAAAGACTTCCTGGCCACAATTAACCCCTGCACTCCTAATGCACAGCTCCTAAAATGCACATTAGACTGGATGAAATGGCCTGGCCAGAAGACTTTTTAAAAAAAAATACTTATTGGTTGATTTTAGAGAGGAAGGGAGAAGGATAGAGAGAAACGTCAATGATGAGAGAGAATCATGATTGACTGCCTCCTGCTCACCCCCTACTGGGGATCGAACCTGCAACCCCAGCATATGCCCTTGTCCGGAATCGAACCCAGGACCCTTTAGTCCAGAGGCCGACACTCTATCTGCTGAGCCACACAAGCTAAGGCCAGAAGAAGCCTTTTTCAATGAGAAAGAAAGCACAGAGAAAGTGTGCAGATGATTTGCAGGGGTGGGGTGAGGGGAGAACTAGCAAAGAAAATAAACAATTGATTATCACTGACCAATCCAACCGAAAATGGTCCTACGCAATATGCATGGAAGGAAAATAAACTGCATCTTAGAAAACCAATGTAATAAAAAGCCAGTTAAGTGCCAGGCTGGCATGGCTCAGTGGTTGAGCATCGCCCTATGAACCAGGAGTTTACGGTTGGATTCCAGGTCAGGGCACATGCCTGAGTTGTGGGCTCCATCCTCAGTGGGGGGCGTGCAGGAGGCAGCCGATCAATGATTTGCTCTCATCAGTGATGTTTCTCTCTCTCTTCCTCTCCCTTCTTCTCTGAAATCAATAAAAACATATTTAAATTTTTTTTAATTAAATAAAAAGTCAGTTAAGTCAAAATAATTTAGCCATTTAAAGACACGCTTGTGTGGAAGAGAAAGAGGACATGAATGTTGTTTTACATACATATCTGGTGGTTCTGAGTAATGAAAGGGCTTGAGGATGAGTAGAAATGGCGTTCTTTTTCCTCACTTTATAAGACAGCCTGGCTCCCAGACTCAGAGATAGGCACCTAAGTTAGCAGCTGATCCCCATCAGTGAGAAGATCCAAAACATTGTAGGCCAAGCAAACTTTAAAAGGGAAGAAGAAATGGCCAAATATCTGCTTACACTCTGTATTAGTTTACTTAGAGGTTAAGTGAAGTAATTAGAAGACATTGCGCACACACACACACACACACACACACACACACACACCTTCTCACTTCATGAATCCGCTTTATTTGACAGATATTACATGGATGGTTAAAACACATTTGATTAGGAATAAGGCATCTAGATGTTTGTTTTTACACAAAATTAACTCACAGAGCCCAGAGCACAGCCACCTTTGAAAGGCAGTAAGAGAACGCAGCTCTGGCTTTTCGAGGGCAGCACGGGGTGTGGATGGGACCTGGTTTGGTTATTGGACGGGAATGGCAGAAGTCCAACGCCTTGCTGTTGATTTCAGCGTGGCTGAATCAGCTGCAAGAGGCAGGAATGCTTAGCAGAGTGGGGAACCAGGTCAAAAGGAGGGAAGTGAAGACCAATTCCACAGAAAACCATGGTCAGTCTGCCCAGTGGGGATGGGGGTTTGGGGGGGGGGGCGGGTGGTGGTGAGGGCTGAGTGACTGCATGGCCTTCGGTTAACAAGAAACTGTCCAGAGAGAGAGAAAGTAGGCAGGCGACAGGAAACCACAGCGAGCCCTCACTGCCTTCCCTAGTCCAGGTCCCTGCTCAGGCTTGGTTTAGACCCCAGGCGTAACGATCTTGCCCAGGTGTGAGCCCCTAGAAGACAGAGGGAAGGCTAAAACTGAAGCTTGAGGGCCTCTTAAAAGACACTTCGCACCATTCGTTTGTCTCAAGTGCTGAGCCAACTGCACGGCCCCATCAGGCACTCCAGAAATGCCTCCCTGTCAAAGCAAGGAAGCCGTCAAAGACTCAGAGTCATGTCAGAGGAATTCAGAAACGACTGAGAACAGACCCCCTGGCCACAAAGGGTGTCAGTAAGCATCACTGGGTTGATAGACATCAAACAGATTTGACTTCTCAAGTCAATATGCTAAGTGGTCTGTGTTTCATAGTGATATTTTTTTTATTTTGTAAACTACATTTTTTATTTTTTTAAATATATTTTTATTGATTTTAGAGAGGAAGAGAAAAGGAGAAATAGAAACATCAATGATGAGAGGGAATCATTGATCAGATGCCTCCTGCACGCCCCCTACCGGGGATTAAGCCTGCAACCGGACATACGGCCAGATGGGGAATCAAACCATGCCCTCCTGGTTCATAGGCTGACCCTCAATCTTGAACCACACCCAATCACTGAGCCACGCTGGCTGTGCTTATAGTGATGTCTTTTTTTAAAATCAATGGTCACCTTTGGAGGATGCTAGGGAACCTACTCACTGTTCTGAAAACTGGTAAATTAAGGGAAAGAACACACTATCTGGCCATAGCTGGTCTGGCTCAGTGGATAGAGTGTTGGCCTGCGAAGGGTCGTGGGCTCGATTCCGGTCAAAGACACGTTACTGTGGTCACAGGCTCCTTCCTGGCCCGATGTTTCTCTCTGTCCTTCCCTCTCTCTTCCACTCTCTCTAAAAATCAAAGGGGAAATACCCTGTGGTGAAGATTAAGAAAAAAAGAATAAAATACCTGCCCTGCCTTTCCCATGTGGATTCAGAATAAGCAACAGACAAGGAGGAGAAGTTTCCCTTCACAGGAGTATTCCGGCTAATAATCGGGGACAGAATGAGAGAATTAGACAATTAACATTTTGCAACCTCTAATGTAATCAAGGACCTGGGCAATGGTCGCTAACGGCTGTTAAGGTGACAAAAAGAGAGACACCGGGCATTGTTGACAAAGAACTGCAGCCTGAGGGGGATCGAGCCTCCGGATTTGCTGCCAGTTTACAAGCAGTCCAGGGAGCCCCAGAATGTCAGAGGGCACCCGAAGGTGCAGTCAACAGAATACAGATCGCAGGCCACTAACCCAACAAATGACTTCATTTCTTCAACCAAAAGGCAAACGGCAAAGGAAAAAGAAGAGAGAGGTGGGAACATAGGTGAAGAGAGACAACCAACCAATTACAAAGCGCGGACCTTCCCAATCCAGATTAGAACAAATGCCTCTGAGAATATTTGAACTGTGTGTAATAAATGGATGTTTGGGCTAGATGTCTGAAGATAAGGAAAGACTGTTCATTGTTGCAGATGTAAAAAATGATATGGTCCTTATCTTGAAGAAATAGGTGCTGAAATACTTCCGGATTGTTAAAATGCTCTCCATGTGCAAGTAGAAGAATAATGTTCTACACTGGACCTAAAAGATGCCAAAAACTCATAGCGCTGGTGTCACTTGAACTGGCGCAATCATAGTTTCACAAGGGATTCAGCTAACCGTGTTATGCACAGCAAAGGAAGGTGGGGTTTATGAAGGCAGCAAGATATTAAAAGTGCATGCATGTGTGTACATGTCTGTGTATGTGATTTTTTTTTAAATCTTCACTTGAGGATATTTTTCCATTGATTTTTAGAGAGAGTAGAAGAGAGAGGGAAAGACAGAGAGAAATATCGATAGTCGCCTCTTGCACAATCCCACCCAGGGTCTGGGCCAGGGAGGAGCCTGCAACCAAGGTACGTGCTCTTGACCGGAATCAAACCTGGGATCCTTCAGTCCACAGACTGACTATCCACTGAGCCAAACTGGTGTGTGTGTTTGTGTGTGTGTGTGTGTGTGTGTGTGTTTCAATGGCTGAATTTGTTATTAAAGGCATTATTGTCAAATATTTTTAAAGAATTGTTCCAAAACTATTTTTTCCTTTTTACCACTATAGTTTATTTTTTGAATTATAAAATACACCACAAGTAAACAAATTTGTGATTATCAACCTACATGACATGCATTAAAAGAAATCCTGAGCCCTAGCCAGTTTGGTTCTGTGGATAGAGCATCAGCCTATGAACTGAAGGGTCCCAGGTCTGATTCTGGCCAAGCTTACATGACCGGGTTGTGGGCTTAATTTGCCCTCCCCGCCCCCCAGTAGGGGACGTGCAGGAGGCAGCCAATC
Organism: Lasiurus borealis; assembly: GCA_004026805.1. Classification (NCBI taxonomy): domain Eukaryota; kingdom Metazoa; phylum Chordata; class Mammalia; order Chiroptera; family Vespertilionidae; genus Lasiurus; species Lasiurus borealis. The sequence goes on from PVJN01006477.1 coordinate 14,891, forward strand.
AATGATTCTCTCTCATCATGGATGTTTTGATCTCTCGCCTTCTCCCTTCCTCGCTGAAATCAATAAACATTTTTTAAAAAAGAAATCCTGAGGCAACTGGAGCTTAAACTGTGTTTATTTTGGAGGTTGTACAATACTAAGTCCCAACTCCTTTGTTAAAATATGCTTTTAGCTACTTAAAGCAACAAGTACAATCCAAAATGTACTCCCCACCACATGTCTCTGAGCATGGACCTCCGGGCAGAGCTGCAAGGCCATCTCTGTGAACATTCTGAATTTGGATTTTTGGGGGGTTTGAGAGGTGAATGTGTGTGTGTGTGTGTGTGTGTGTGTGTGTGTGTGTGTGCGCGCGCACGTGCGCGTGTGTATGTACACATACAGTGAGAATATAACTTTATTTTTTAGTATATTTTTATTGATTTCATAGAGGAAAGGGGAAAGAGATAGAAACCTCAATGATGAGAGAGAATCATTGATCAGCTGCCTCCTGCACGCCCCCTACTGGGAATAAAGCTTGCAACCTGAGTGTACCCTGACTTGGAATGGAACTGTGACCTCCTAGTTGACACTCAACCACTGAGCCACTCCAGCCAGGTTATAACTTCATTTTTATCGTTCATGTATTCTGTCTTTTCTTGTTTTCAGCTTCAGTGAGATGCAATTAACATGACATCATATAAATTTCAGGTATACAAAGCAGTGATCCGATATGCTTATATCTTACAATATGATCACCACAATGATGTTAGTTAACACATCCTTCAACTCATCATTTTGTTGAGGTGGTGGAAATAGTGAGAACATAGAAGATCTACTCCCTTAGTGACTTTCAAGTATACAGTACAGCATTGTTAACCACCGTCAACCAGACGCCCCAGAACCTACTTTCTTATGACTGGAAATTTGCACTCTGACCACCAGCTCCTCATTTCCCACACCCCTGAGCCCTTGTTTCTAAGTTCAGCTTTTCTCGATCCACTCAGACGTGAGATCACACAGTACTTGTCCCCGTCCGTCTCACTTATTTTACCCAGCATAATGCCTCCAGAGTTTATCCGTGCTCTTGAAATGACAGGATTTCCTTCTTTTTAGAGCCAAATAATTTTCCGCTGTACGTACACACCACATTTTCTTTACCTATTCATCCACAAATGGACTCCTAAGCCATTTCCATGTGTTGACTATTGTGCATAATGTTGCATTGAACAGGGGGATGCAGACATCTCTTTGAGATAATGAGTTTATTTTCTTCAGGCCCAGATCCAAAAGCGAGATTGCTGGATCATGGGATAATTCTGTTTTCCATTTTCTGAGGGACCTCCATACTGTTTTCCATAATGGCTATATCAATTCTTTTAATTTTTAATTTGTTAATTTGAGAGAGAGAGAGAGAGAGAGAGAGAGAGAGAGAGAGAGATTTGTTGTCCCACTTATCTATGCATTAATTGGTTGATTCTTTTATGCACCCCTACTGGGAATCGAACCTGCAACCTTGGTTTATTGGGATAATACTCTAACCAACTGAGATACCCGACCAGGGCCTGGTTATACCATTAAGAATATGATTTGGAGGTTCTTGAGATGAGTTTTGCATAAGGAAGGTTATGGTTTTGGTTGTTTAGGTGTAAAATACCAAGATTCTGGTTTTTAACAGAATACTTTTATTTTTAATATATTTTTATTGATTTCAGAGAGGAATGGAGAGGGGGAAAGAGAGAGAGAGAGAAACATCAGTGATGAGAGAGAATCATTGATCGGCTGCCTCCTGTACATCCCACACTGGGGATCGAGCCTGGAACCTGGGCATGTGCCCTGACTAGGAATTGAACCATGACCTTCTGGTTCATATGTCAACGCTCAACCACTGAGCCATGCCAGCCAGGCAATATTTGTATTTTTAAAACTTTTTTTTTCATTTTTTAAATATACTTTATTCATTTTGTACAGAGAGGAAAGGAGAGGAATAGAGAGTTAGAAACATCGATGAGAGAGAAACATGCCTCCTGCACGCCCCCTACTGGGAATGTGCCCGCAACCAAGGCACATGCCCTTGACCAGAATCGAACCTGGGACCCTTCAGTCCACTGCCGACGCTCTATCCACTGAGCCAAACCAGTCAGGGCAACATTTGTATTTTTAAAATATGTGGAAGCATGGCAGACCAGCTGCCTAGCCCTCAGTGCACCACGCTCTGAGAGCTAACCCCCCATTTGGCAGGGCAAGCCCCGATAGCATCCGTCTGGAGCTCGCTGGTACCCCTGCACCCTCACTGCTCAGCAGCAGCCTCTGGCTCCCCCACACCTGCTGAAGCTGCCAAGTAACCGGATCCCCAGGGGAATGACACAGGTGTCACCTAAGACACGCTGGTCTCTATTGCATCGGTCCCTCACCCAGGTCGCAGCATCACCTGTGCAGCCTCCTCCTGCCTCTCTCCCCAGCCTGGTCCACATCAGAATGGGGGCGGGGGACATATCAAGGTTGAAGATGGTCTCCTACATGACTCTCTGCACCACCACACTCTCCAAACCCCGTTTTAGGAAGGAAGGACGTAAGTCTACATCGAACAACAGGGTGACAGGGTGCTTGCGAACCCCAGTTGTAACGAGTTGGAGGCACCTTTCGGGGCTACCAAAGTACCACTAACGAGGCAGCGGTGAGCAGGTCCACGTTAACACTGGGCAGACGACCCTTCCCCAGTGAATACCGTGGTGAAACTCCACTTTATTCTTACTTAGAGGAAATAAAGCAATCCAGACACTCAACCAGTCCGGCTCCGGGAAAGATGGCATTCGGAATCTCATCACAGGTCGAACCGCATTTGGATTGCTGCCTGCATCCCCCGCCCGCTAAGTGAAAGCTACAGGAAGGCGGGGAGCAGGTCAGCGGTGTTTGCCCCTGGGCACCCAGCCTTGGCCAAATATTACGTTCCGACTCTATGCCAGGCATTTGGCCAGTGATGGCATAGAGTCGGAACACAATAAACACTTGTCGAATGAAATGGACTCTTTTGAAAAATATTTGTTATTGATTTTCAGAGAGAGGAAAGGAGAGTGAGAGAGAAAAACATCAGTGAGAATGAAACCTTGATCAGCTGACTCCTGCACGCCCTCTACTGGGGATGGGCCCGAAACCAAGACATGGGTCCAGACTGGGAATCAAACCAGCAACCTCTCTGGGCATGGGACAACGCCCAACAGAGGCACACTGGCCTGGGCTGGAAATAGACTCTTTTTTAAATACATTTTATTGATTTTTTACAGAGAGGAAGGGAGAGGGGCAGAGAGCTAGAAACATTGATGAGAGAGGAACATCGATCAGCTGCCTCCTGCACACCCCCCACAGGAAATGTGCCCACAACCAAGATACATGCCCTTGACCGGAATCGAACCTGGGACCTTTCAGTCCACATGCCGACGCTCTATCCACTGAGCCAAACTGGTTAGGGCTGAAAATAGACTCTTAACTTCTGGGTGCCAGGTGCCTGTCTCCTCATCATATCATTAAACTGGAGCAGCCACCCGGGGGCAGACTGTACTTCCCACGATGGCTCCAGCAGTCTCTCCCGTCTGTCATGCTCTTCCAGAAGGCCAGCCCAGCTCTCAGCAGAGGAGGTCTGCTCGCCCTCCCCGCACCTTTGGGTTTGGGCGGCTGGTGAACACTGTGACCAGGACAGTTCACGGAAGGGATGTGTGGCTTTGGAGGCAGGGCGACAGGAAGCTAATCTGCAGTTTCCCACCCACTACCTGGAAGACCAACACGCTGCGAGGAGGCCACCTCACAGTGAAGGCCCACGCGCAGGCTCTCTAGTCGGCCACCCCATTGCTGAGTCACCCAGCCTGCGACATGTGTCAGAACCTTTAGATGATTCCAGCTCCCCCCTCCCCCCGCCCAATCTCCAAGACATAGTTTGCCAGTCTCTGTCTCACCTTGTTATTTGAACTCTTATTATCTCTTAAATTATGTCTTATCACTCTAAACCAAATTTAAGTTCCTTAAAAGAAGGAATTGGGCATATATTTCTATTTACCCTTAGCCCCTACCTGGCATGATACTACACAAACAAGGACTACGTAAAATTTTAAGCTAAGCATTTCAGTGTCCATTGAGTGACGTGCCACGTATCATAATTGGACTCCTTTTTGTCAATTAAGTGTGTACGCTGATGGTGCGAACATTAATTTCTGACCAGTACCAACTTAACTGTATGTCATAAAGTATTTTTTAAAGTTTTCTGCTCTGCTCGTTCACCACGTTTTTGTTTTTTTCTTCTAATCATTTCCAGAGAGGGCCTGATGCTCTCATTCTACCTGCCACTTAACACACCAGCACACTGCACAAGCGATTTGACTTCAATGGGACTTGCGTTCTGTGCGGACACAAGTACCACTTCAGCACTCGGTTCCCATCATATCACAGGAACACGGGGAGAGAAAGGCTTGACAGGTAAAATAGAAGCTTTCAGGAAAAAAAAAAGAGAGAAAATCTATCTCTGTTGTTCCTCCACAGAAGCAAACATGAAACAAGTACCCATAACAACAACAACAACAAAAAAAACACAACTAACTTTACCAAGGCTAGTGAAAGTTCCTGTCAGATGCTTCTAGCTCATTTCTCAATCGATGACTGCAACAGAGGAAAAAGAAAGTAGACGTCTTCGGAAGACATTCAAATGTGCAATAAATTACATTGTCCCTCCAGACCCTGCTTTTGAATATCTTAAAGTAGATGTCATATAAAGAGCTAAAAAGTGACTATTATAGTCTTTCAGAATGAAATAAAATAAAAAGGTCCCAGCAAGCCTGAGACTTCAGTCCTCGTCAGCGTGACCTTTAATACAGATACAGCCCCCACTTCCTTTTATCGTCTCAAAGGAAGACAAGAGCAGTCAGTGCAGGCAGCAGGGGCAACACGGGTCCTTGTCACCCAAGGCACTCTGCGCATGCTCAGAGATGCAAACAGCTGTAAAGGTCTGTTGGGGAAAAAGCATACTCACCCACCCTTCCCCAAACTCCCCTCCCCAGAGGCAACCACTTTTACCTCTTGATCCTTTGGCATTTGCTTCCAAGTCTCTAAGTAAGATGCTAACACCATATGCCTTGATGTTTTTCACTCTTGGGCATTATTTGCTGCTTTCCCTGCATGGAATCCAAGTCATTGCTCTCCTCTCTTACTCCCTCTACACATTTCTTACATCACCTCTTAGTTGGGTAGATCAGCATTTTGGTTGTATCGGTGTTCTTTGTTTTTCAGGGTTTAATTATTTCCCCCCAAAATTCATATGTTCCTGCCCGCCCCCCCAGTACCTCACAATGTAACCTTATTTGGAAATAGTGTCATTAGAGATGACTTCTAGCCCCTCAGTCCATGGTACCTTGTCCAGACCGATCCGGAAAACTAATACACATGGTCACATCATTAGGACCACAAAACCTTTCTGGAAGCCTCGCCAGCTCCTCTAGGATTGTTTCTCTTCTACTGAACCCTTTTCCTCCTGGAGCCAATACAGTCTTGCTTGTTCCTTTGCTTGGTTTTCATTTGCTCACTGACAACTTCAGTAAACAACACCGACTCAGTTCCAAACTCCTCCGCCCTTGTCTACATCACCTCCCAAGGGGTCCAGGTGCATCAGGTGGTCTGCATGGCACCCTCCCTCAAAGCCTTCTGACATTGGGAGCAGTGAACGTCGGGGTTCTGGCCTTGGTACAAGTGCAAGAGACTGCATCACCCAGAAGCGTGAAGAGTGGCTGGGGGCTTGGGGCAGAGGGAAAATACAAGCATAAATGTGGCTTCTCTCTGAAGACACTGGTGGCCGGTGAAGTCATGGGGGAGACTGCCGGTGGCACTTAACCAGCTGGACAGCAAAGCTAGAAGGGGGGTGAGAACCAGAGCTGGCGCAGTGCCCTTGACTAAGGGACATGCCTAGGATTTAAAAAAAAAAAGTGCCCATAACCAAATGGCATTGTAGGACATGCAAGTGTACGTGAAAATGGCCCTATTTAAAGATAAAATGACACCTTCCTTCACACCAATACCAACTTCACCCAGTGCTAACTTGGCAACTAAGGTGAATTTCTTTTAAGAACGAAACTAAAAGGATAGGCAGTGCTTTCTAGATAATCTGAAATACACAGAGGCCAGAAAAATAAGTAAGAGAATCACAGAGCTAAAATATTATATTCCATTTATCACTTTAAATAATCTAAGGATGAAGACTTTACAACTTATCTTAATTGAAATCAAAAGTTCTCAGTGGCCCAGTTGGTGTTGCACATTGGTTGAGTGCCGACCTATGAACCAGGGATCAAGGTTCAATTCCCAGTCGGAGCATAAGCCCGAGTTGCTAGCTAGATACCCAGTGTGGGGTGTGCAGGAGGCAGCCAATCAATGACTCTCTTTCATCATTGATGTTCCTGTCCTCTCCCTCTCTCTTCCTCTCTGAAAGCAATCCAAACATTTTTTAGAGGTTCTCAATTATGTTTAATGTGTTCTATCATCACATTCCATCACTTTCCACATAGGTTTGTGGCAGCTCCCGTGAATTTATGCAATAAAACAAAAATACATGAATAATTAGGGTCAGGAAAAATACAGTTAACAGTCAATGAAGGAGAAATACCACATGACCTCACTCATTTGTGGAAAACAAAGAACATTATCAACGGACGAACCAAAAGATAGATATAGAGGCCGTAAAGCATCAAACAGACTGTCACATTACAGCGGGAAGGTTAGGGAGAGGTGGGGTAGATAAGAGATCAACCGAAGGACTTGTATGCATGCATATGAGCACAACCAATGGACACAAGACATTGGGGGGTTAGGGTATGCCTGTAGGGGGGGGGCAATGGGAAGATATGTATATGTGTAACACATTGATAAAAAATAATAAAAATAATAAGTAAAAATACAGTTAAAAAGACCAGAGCCAGGGAAAGTTAAAGCATCAGTGTGTATGGTATAAGCCCACTGTACAGATACAGACTGCTTGGGCAAGCCCATTTGGCTTTGAGTTTCATGATAGCTAATCCAAAAAGGGAAATATGATCAATTGCATGGCTTACACTTTTCATGGTGAAGGGTGGATAGAAAAAGAAAATCTAACTGACAGAAAGAGCTCTGCATATGAGTTTCACAGAGCACTGCATGTTCAGACTGAGAGCAGACCAGATCACAGTAAGCTTACAAAGGAAAAAAAGGAACAGATTTGATTAAAAAATATCAGACTACGTGCCATGCAGCGCATGGAAATGTTTTCCGTGAAATGAGTAGTTCAATCACAAATGATGGCTGTGTACACCAGGTTGCAATGTTAAATACATTTCTTACTGGGAGATATGATCACAAAAATTTGGAAAGAGCAGGAGGAGGTAGTAAGAGGACTTGATTTCCACCTGAACCAGTACCTAGACCCTCCTGCCCTCGCTACACCCGATGATGGTCCCGAATCCCTGCCAGTTCTTGCCCCGCCCTTGACTCTGACCAGTGGTCCTGCTTTGCACCTTGGCGGCCATCTCCCTGTAGTGGCACCTTTGGCCAAGTATGACAACATGGGTTCCCTCTCTCCTTCTGGCCCCTTGACCTTCTGACCCTTCTCTGAATCTCCCTCCCATCTTCTTGCCCCTTCCTAGCCCAGTCTCTCTCTTCAGGAAAGGCCTCCGCCAGGGGTGGGAGAAACAGAATAGTAACCTTTCCTGTCGGCTCCAGGCCCTATCTTCTCCCCTTATTCCACATTCCTTTCTTTTAAAGTATATATATATATATATATTATTGATTTTTTACAGAGGAGAGGGATCGAGAGTTAGAAACATGGATGAGAGAGAGACATCAACCAGCTGCCTCCTGCACGCCCCCTACTGGGGATGTGCCTGAAATCAAGATACATGCCCTTGACGGGAATCGAACCTGGGACCTTTCAGTCCCCAAGCTGACATTCTATCCACTGAGCCAAACCAATTTCAGCCACATTCCTTTCTTTTGAAAATATGAACCAATTACTTATACAGGCAGGCCTCATTTTATTGTGCTTAGCTTTATTGCACTGCACAGATACAATTTTTACAAATTGAAGATTTGTGGCAACCCTGCATTGGACAAGTCTATTAGTGCCATTTTTTTGTAATAGCATTTGCTCACTTCGTGTCTCTACATCCTATTTTAGTAATTCTCACAGTATTTCAAACTTTTTCATTATTATTATATTTGTCATGCTGATCTGTAGTATCTTCAGTTGTTACTATTGCCATTGTTTGGGGGTGCCACCAAATACACCCATATAAGATGACAAACAATCAATAGATGTGTGTATTCTGACTGCTCCCCTGACTGGCCATTCCCCGCCTCTCTCTCCCTCTCCTCAGGCCAACAATATTGAGATTAGGCCTATTAAAGCCCTATAATGGCCTCTAAATATTCAAGTGAAAGGAAGAGTCTCTTGTCTCTCATTTTTAATAAAAAAAAATAGAAACGATTAAGCTTAGTGAGAAAGGCGTGTTGGAAGCCAGGCTAAGCTAAAAGTGAGGCAGGCCTCTGGTGCCAGCGAGCCAAGTTGTGAACACCAAGGAAATGTTCTTGACAGAAACGAAAAGTGCTGCTCTAGTGAACACATGGATGAAAAGAAGGTGGAACAGTCTAACTGCTGACATGGAGAACATGTCAGTGCGTGAGGAGAAGATCGAACCTGCTACAACATTCCCTTAAGCCGAAGCCGGACCCTAACTCTCTTCAGTTCTACGGGGGCTGAGAGAAATGAGGAAGCTGCAGAAGAACAGCTGGAAGCTGGCAGAGGCTGGGTCGTGCGATTTAAAGAAAGGAGCCGTCTCCATCACACGGATGTGCAAGGTGAAGCAGCAGGTGCTGATGTAGAAGCGGCAGCAAGTTATCCGGAAGATCTAGCTGAGATAATCCATGAAGGTGGCTACACTACACAACATATGTTCCATGTAGATAAAACAGCTTATATTAAAAGTCCCATCTAGGACTTTCGTAGCTAGAGAAGAGAAGCAATGCCTGGCTTCAAAGCTTCCAAGAATAGGCTGACTCTCTAGTTAGCTGCTAATCCAGCTAGTGAATTGAAGTAGAATCCAATGCTGATGTGCCACTCCTCACAATCCTAGAGTCCTTAGGAATTCTGCTAAATCCACTCCGCCTGCGCTGTATAAATAGAACAACAAAGAGGAGATGGCAGCACATCTGTTTAGAACATGGTTTGCTGGTTTCCTGAATGTTTTCTGCCCACTGTTGAAACCTACTGCTCAGAAAAAGATTGCTTGCAAAAATACAGGGTGGGGCAAAAGTAGGTTTGCAGTTGTTGGTATGAAAAATACAATAATTAATAAATAACATACAAGAATAAACTGTGTTTTGTGTACTCACAACTGTACACCTACTTTTGCCCCACCCTGTAATACTGCTCACTGAGAATGCACCTGGCCACCCAAGAGCTCTGACGGAAATGTACAATGAGATGAATGTTGTTCGCATGCCTTCTAACACAACATCCATTTTACAGTCCATGGATCAAGGAGTAATTTTGAGTTCCAAGTCTTATTATTTAACATGTTAAGCACCCAGCTGGTTTTGTCTTCCAGATAGAAAGTATAGTGTCAGTCACTGGTGCTTAATGTGTTGAGAAACTAGAGACCCAGTGCACAGGCTGGTGGGGGTGTGGTCTCTGGGGATTGGCTACCTATGGAAGTGCTGCTCATCCTGGTCAGCCAAGCAGCGCTCCCCCTGTGGGAGCGCACTGACCACCAGGGGGCAGCTCCTGCATTGAGCATCTGACCCCTGGTGGTCAGTGTGCATCATAGCGACTGGTCGCCCAGTCATTCTGCTGTTTGGGTGCAGGGTTTTATATATAGAGATGCATTTCTTAGTTACAATATAGTTATGGAGATATAAAGTACAGCTTAGGGAATATAATCAGTAATAGTATAATAACTATGTATGGTGTCAGTTGAGTTCAAGACCTATTGGAGAGGGTCATTTTGTAAGTTATATAAATGTCTAACCACTATACTGTATACCTGAAACTAATACAATATTGAATGTCAACTGTAATTGAAAAAAAAATACATTTTGTAAGGCTATAGCTGCCATAGATAGTGATTCCTCAGATGGATCTGGGGCAAAGTAAACTGAAACCTTCTGGAAAGGATTCACCATTCTAAGTGCCACTAAAAACATTTGTGATTCCCAGGAAGAGGTCAAAATATCAACATGAACAGGCATTTGAAGAAGTTGATTCCAACCCTCATGGATGCTTCTGAGAGGCTCAAGACTTCAGTGGAGAAAGTAACTATGGTTAAAATAGCAAGAGAACTGGAATTAAGAGTAGATGAAGATGTGACTGAACTGCTATCTCAGGATAAAACTACAACGGATGAGGAGTTGCTTCTGATGGGTGAGTAAAGAAAGTGGTTTCTTGAGATGAAATCTATTCCTGGTGAAGATGCTGTGAAGGTTGTTGAAATGACAACAAATGATTCAAAATTTCACATAAACTTGGCTGATAAAGCAATAATCGGGTCTGAGAGGAATGAATCTCATTTTGAAAGAAATTGTACTGTGGGCAAATGCTATCGAATGGCATCACGTGCTACAGAGAAATCATTCCCAAGAGAGTCAACTGAGGCAAACATCATTGTTGTCTTATTTCGAGAAATTTCCACATCCACCCAACCTTCAGCAGCCACCATGCTGAGCAGTCAGCAGCCACCAACATCGAAGCAAAACCCTCCACCAGCAAAAAGTTTATGACTCACTGACAGCTCAGATGATGGCTAGCAGTTTTTAGTAATAAAGTGCTTTTAAATTAAGGTATGTGCATAATGCTATTTCACACTTAATAGACTACAATAGAGTATAAACATAACTTTATATGCACTGGGCAGCCAAAAAATTTATGTGATGTGCTTTATTGTGATATTCACTCTACTATGGCAGTCTGAAACTGAACCTGCAATATTTATGCGGTATGCCTGTACACCCCTGCACATCACAATATCCAAAAGGTGGAAGCAACCCAAGTGTCTATCAGCAGATGAATGGATAAGAATATGTGATCCATACAATGAGGTATTATTCAGCCTTAAAAAGGAATGAAGTTCTGATACATGCCACAACATGGATGAACGTTGAGAACCCTGTGTTGAGTGAAGGGAGCCAGTCACAGAAAGAAAAATATTATATAATTCCATTTATATGAGGTACCTAGAACAGGCAGAATCAAAGACAGAAAGTGGAACAGAGGTTATTAGCGGGTAATGGAGTGCGACCACTTAAGTTTCTGTCTGAGATGATAGAGTTCTGTTAATAGTCATGATGGCCCTAACTGGTTTGGCTCAGTGGATAGAGCGCTGGCCTGCAGACTCAAGGGTCCCAGGTTCAATTCCGGTCAAGGGCATGTACCTTGGTTGCGGGCACATCCCCAGTAGGGGGTGTGCGGGAGGCAGCTGAGTCAATGTTTCTCTCTCATTGATGTTTCTAACTCTCTATCCCTCACCCTTCCTCTCTGTAAAAAAAAAAAAAAAAAAAAAAAAATTCAATAAAATGTATTTTAAAAAAAAGAAATAGTCATGATGGTTTCCCAACATCATGAATGTACTTTTTATGCTACTGAATTGTATACTTAAAATGGTCAAGATGGTAAATTTTATGTTATCTGTATCTCATTACTATAAAAATGCATAATCTTAGTCCAATCGTGAGAAAACCCAATCTGAGGGACATTCAACCAAATGCTGATCAATACTTTTCAAAAGCGTAAAGGTCAGGAAAGACAAGAAAGGACTGTTGGTGAGGGAGCACCAGTTTCGCTGAGATGGAAGGACCGAGTGAGGGCTCCTTCTGTGCCTGCTTGGTCACAATTGTCTGGGAGAGAGGCCACAATTGGTCTGAGATATGCTTTTCCTGTGGCATTCCTCCTGGGCGTGAGAATGTGGGAAAGGACGTGCACGGCTCCCTTCCATTGTTCCCCCAAAGAGTCTGACAATTCTTCCCAGGCCAAGCAGTTTAGGTCATCAGTTCACGACGCATTATTTCTGCAAATTCCGGAGAACACGCGTGTGGCTCTGGCGGCAGATGCCAGCTCATTCTCCATTCCCCGGGGCACGGCCCTCCTGGGACCGGGTCTTCAGCTGGGCACTTGCTCTCTCCGGAGGGAGCTGTTTGGACAGATAGGCCTCCCCTGGGATACCAAGTGTCCACACTGAACCCTGAGGCTTGCAGGGGCTGGAGTATACCGGATGTCCAAAACATGAGCGAACTCATTTATCCAGCCCAGCGTCTCCACGTTGACTCAACAATGGAATTCACCACAAATCACACAACAACAAAAACAAAACAAAACAAAAAACACAGGCTTTTCTTTTCTTTGGGGCCAGATGTAACCAACCCCATCTTCTATTTTCTTCCTCCCAAGGGGCAGACTCTTCTGTCATTTCCTGTTTCGTCCCCCTGCTTCCTCATTCCTCTCTTGCTGCTCAGCCCAGCTGTCACCAGCCATCCCAACTCCCTGCTCTTTTTCAAGGCCAGCCCCCCAGTCCCAGCAGCCCTGGGAGGGTCCCAGCTGGGATCACCGAATGCCCGGGCCAGGCCTACAGAGAAGCAAAGCACCTGACAAACGTCCTGGCCTGCGGGGCTGAGAGAAATCTCCCTCTCAACTTCCTCAAACTCCGCAAAGATGGGCTCCGTCTTGCATACGGGCTGCCACCAAAATGACTTGGCCTTTGGCCCCGGAACCTGTGAATGCCAGCAAGGGACATTAAAGTTGCAGGTGGAATTAAGACCGTCCATCAGCTGACTTTAAAATGGGGAGAATAGCTTGATTCGCCCAGGTGGACCTAATATAACCTTAAGGGTCCTTAAAAGTCTAAGTTGTGTCCAAAGATGTCAGAATGACTCACTGTTAGAGGCTTTGAAGATGGAGGGAGGGGGCCATAAGCCAAGGAATATGAGCGTCTCTAGACACCGGAAAGGGAAAGGGAAAGGGAAAGAGGAAGGAAAAGGGAAAGGAAAAAGGAAAAGGAAAAGGAAAAGGAAAAGGAAAAGGAAAAGGAAAGGGAATTGAAATCTCCCCAGAGTTTCCAAAAAAGGAATGCAGCCTTCTCAATATATTGATTTTAGCCTAGTTAGACCCGCATCAGATTTCTGATCTACAGAACAGCAAGATAATACATTTGTGTTGTTTTAAGCCTAATATGGGGAGAGGGGGGACTTAAAATTCTCCTAATTGTGGTAAAAATCCTCCTAATTTTGTGGAACGATAGGAAATAAATACACCTAGTTATCAAACGCTATTAGTAGCTTGTTTTAGGCCTGCTCAATAAGTGATGCTTTAAGTAAAACTGTCTATGCAACATCCACAGCACTTTCGAGTCGTCTCCCCTGAAGGCCTGGCTCCATGCCAGTGGCTGCCACCGGCCTCCATTTCCTTAGGCCTTCCCTCCAGAGAAACCAGCGCCCAGGGACAGCGAACACCCAGGGGTTCGCGTCACAGGGCAATTCTCAATAAAACGCTTTGCTTGTGCCACTTGTACGTGGTATCTGCTTGACACAGAGCTTTAAAAAGAAAACCCACTCAGAGTTATTTCTGTAACCGAAGGTGGGCAAGAATGGGGAGAGTAAAATGAGATTATTACTTAGGAAATGAGCAGTGGAAGTTAAGCCCAGTCTTACCTATCATCTGGTGCATCAATTTGCAACTACGTATAGAGATGACGATTCCCATTCAGACCATCCAAACCCCACAGTGCGTGGATTTCATCTCAGCATCTTTCTGCAATGGTCTCAAAGCTGGTATATGCCAATCTGTTCTGGCTGTTTGTTTGACCAGTGCCATAAATTCCCAGAGAGCCAGAATTCACTCTTTTCGGTGTGTGTGTGTGTGTGTGTGTGTGTGTGTGTTAGTGGAGAGTACCCTAAGGTACTCGTGACCCACAGGTTGAGAACCGCTAGCAGGGTCGCCTAAGACCGTCGGAAAACACAGATATTTACATTACGATTCATACCAGTAGCAACATGACAGTTATGAAGTAGCAACAAAAATCATTTTATGGTTGGGGGTCACCACACCATGAGGAACTGTATTAAAGGGTCACAGCATTAGAAAGGTTGAGAACCACCCGAAATAGCCAGAGAAAGACAAATATCACATGATCTCACTCGTTTATGGAATATAATAAACAACATAAACTGATGAACAGAAACAGATCCAGAGACAGAGAAGCATCGATCAGACCGTCAAACCTCGGAGGGAAGGCAGGGGAGGGTGGGGTAAGAGGGAAAGATCAACCAAAGGACTTGTGTGCACGCATTTAAGCTTAACTGATGGACACAGACACCAGGGGGTGAGGGCATGAATGGGGGTTTGGGAGGTAATGGGGAAATAAGGACACATATGCAATACCTAATCAATAAAGAAATTAGCCAAAACCGGTTTGGCTCAGTGGATAGAGCGTCGGCCTGCGGACTGAAAGGTCCCAGGTTCCATTCCAGTCAAGGGCATGTATCCTGGTTTCGGGCACATCCCCTGTAGGGGGTGTGCAGGAGGCGGCTGATGGATGTCTCTCTCTCTCTCAAGGATGTTTCTAACTCTCTATCCTTCTCCCTTCCTCTCTGTAAAAAAATCAATAAAATATATTTTTAAAAAGAAATTAAAAACATAAAATAAAATATAAGCCAAATGACAAATTTTGGAATTAAGCCAAATGGCGTTCCCGTCACCAAATGATGATATTGGAGGCTTGACGCTTTTGACAAGAGGGCATTTTCTAAGCAAGCACTCCCCGGGGAGGGAGAAGAAACATCCAGAAGCAAACGCCAGGGACGGGGCTCAGGCTAAACATAAAGTGGAACCGGAGGAAAGGAGAAGACAAACAGCGTCCGTTGCCCAGAGGGCCGGCGACACTTCCCTAAAACGCAGGATGGGGAGCCTGCACGCGGGGCACACTGGCTCCCCTATCTCAGACCTGCCCTCCGCAACCCCGGGCCGCGCGTGTGCCTCCTTCCACCCCCGGAGGAAGTGTGGCAAGTGTGAAGGCTGACCACAACCAGAGATGCAGTGCAAGATTTCTCCTGCGGGGCCGGGGAGGAAGCGGCCAGTGAAACAGCCAGCGCCAGCGCCCTCCCGACGGCGCCCTTGGCAACGAGCAGTCACTGAGGGGGTCGCTTCTCTTTCTTTCTTTTTAAAAAAAATATATATTTTATTGATTTTTCACAGAGAGGAAGGGAGAGGGATAGAGAGCTAGAAACATCCATGAGAGAGAGACATCCATCAGCCGCCTCCTGCACGCCCCCCACTGGGGATGTGCCTGCAACCAAGGTACATGCCCTTGACTGGAATCGAACCTGGGACCCTTCAGTCCGAAGGCCAAAGCTCTATCCACTGAGCCAAACCGGTTTCGGCGGAGGTTGCTTTTCTTGACGAGTTTAGTGCAAAAGCAATGTCTGCTCATGGCTGGTCAGGGGTCACAGGAATGCTCTTGTATGTATGGTAGAAGCCGTCTGCACACCAATGCTGGCGTGAGACCGAAATTCTCCTACCCAACACACGAATGAGTGACTTTTACTTATTTTTCAGAGCTGTCCGAGGAGAAATCCGTCCAAACCTGTAAACATGCCTCACCAAACGGCAGGACCAACAGCATACATGATGTGCACGGGAGAAGGGCCTGAGCGATGCTATGAAATGCCCATGTCCACTTCAGGGAAATGAGATCCTTGCTTTAGAGCAGCAGTTCTCAACCTGTGGGTCGAGACCCCTTTGGGGGTTGAACGACCCTTTCACAGGGGTCGCCTAAGACCATCGGAAAATGCGGATATTTACATCACGATGCATAACAGTAGCAACATTTCATGGCTGGGGGTCACCACCACATGAGGAACTGTATGCAAGGGTCGCGGCCTTGGGAAGGTTGAGAACCGCTGCTTTAGAGTCAGACATCACGTGTTGTTTTCACTCATTCCACCCAGATGTTTCTTTGGCTGCCCCTCGTGGCTGAGACGCTGTGCCAGGTGCCAGGACACCAGCGTGGAAGACGACCCTGGTCCTCACCTTGGCGCCCAAGGAACCGCAGTCCACAGATCGTGATGTGGGGGACCCTTGCAGCCCCCGCTGGGACTTCCGGAGCCGGCCGTGCCCTGGGCCCTCTCCCGGAGCAGTGACCCTTCCTGCCTCCGCCGCTAGGAGAGCGGGCAGGGGGGGAGGGCAGCGAGGGAGGAGGGAGTGATGTCTGCCTCCCACAGATCGGAGCTCCTGGTGTTTGGCAGCAGCGAAGATAGAAAAGATGCCTCATGTCTCCCCCCCAAAATGAGTAACTCAGCCCCACTTGGTGGTTTCCTCCCATTTATAATTAAAGGCCCAGGAACGTGGCATTCTGACTCTCCAGGCAGGAATTACTTTCCCTCCCATCTCCCAAGCAAGAAGTCCGCAGCCCCAGGCTGAAAGCCAGCATTCCCAGGCCGGGCCTAGGACAGAGTGGAGGGATGGGATGTGGGGTGGGGGGCGCGCTGGAGGACAGGGAGTCCAGGACTAATGATTCTGGCAGAGGCCTGAGTCATGGCCACAGAAAGTTTCCCCTCCCTTACATCCAAAACTGATGCTCCTAAATTTGACAAATTATCCACTTAGCTCCCCCCACCCCCATTATCACAGAAAGCCATCTATGGCAGAAGAAAAAACAAAGACCAGCCCTCAGACGAGCTGCCAGATTGGGGGAGGAGGGAAACTGAGGTAGCCCACATGAGGCTCTGCTCCTCCCCCTGTAACAACCCCACCCCGCTCCCCCCATCCCGCTCCCCCCACCCCAAGAAGAGCAGAAACACGCTTCCCTCCAGGACTACTCAGACGGGCCCTGGTTTTACTCTTCACATCCCACCCCCGAAAGACATCGCTAAACGGGGTGATTCCAAACTCTCCAGTCACGCTGTGCCTTTAAATATATTTTCCGATCACTGAAGGTCCACCGCCTGGGCGCTCTTGACAGGACAATCTATTTCCAAACGGTGGCTCCCGAGGCACTTCCACACGGAGCCAACACACGCGTGCCGGCAGCCAATGTCAATGACGAAGCGGGTCCAGGGGAAGGGCAGCAGGTATTGGTGGCATTTCGGTGCTCAAATTAAGTGCAGATGAGTGAGAGGAACCGGGGATATTGGGAACTGTTGCTATTTCTCCCTCGTGGGCCGGGCAGACACACGGTGGGACCACAGTGAGCAGATGAAACACGACTTACCAGCGCTGTTGGGTGTGGCTGAGCATTCAAAGGGGAGTGACCCGGAGTCAATCATGAAATAGCATTTCCACCTAGAGGTGTGCGGAATCACTGTGACCGAAAATTTTCAGCCGCTCTCTCTGAAAGAGGGATTCAGTCCACCAGAGAGCATAATCTGGCTCTAATTGTGGGAGATAATTTAATTCTTTTTTTTTAAAGGATATTTTTATTTATTTTTTTACAGAGGAAAGGAGAGGGATAGAGAGTTAGAAACATCGATGAGAGAGAGACATTGATCAGCCGCCTCCTGCACACCCCCTACTGCGGATGTGCCCACAACCAGGATACATGCCCTTGACCGGAATGGAACCTGGGACCCTTCAGTCCACAGGCCAATGCTCTATCTGCTGAGCCAAACCGATTTCGGCCTAATTCTTAAGATTAGAGGTATCTGAAGGGGTAGGCAGGGCCCCCCAGAGGGTAAGGAGATCTGGAAATAAGAGCAAGAGCCTGATATCTCTAGCATCTGAGTGTCAATCATGGCTCCTATCTGAAAGGCAATAGGGAGTGGTGGGGAGCATGGCAAACTGAACCCACATACTTGCCCATCCGAACAGATCTGTAGCAACTTCAGACAAGCAGGAATGCCAGTCCAGGGTTATCTGAAGACCTCATGCTTAAGAGCAGTCAAGGATCTTAAATATCTTAAATGTTCTGTGAAATCTTATATATATATATATTTTATTGATTTTTCACAGAGAGGAAGGGAGAGAGATAGTCAGAAACATCAATGAGAAAGAGACATCGATCAGCCGCCTCCTGCATGCCCCACAGTGGAGATGTGCCCACAAGCAAGATACATGCCCTAACCGGAATCGAACCTGGGACCTTTCAGTCCGCAAGCTGATGCTCTATCCACTGAGCCAAACTGGTCTCGGCGTTCTGTGAAATTTTAATCTCATTCTACAACACCGGCCACTCTAGGTTTGTAGAGTACCATGGGCCACTCTGAGACAACCGGTATGGCTCTCGCAGCTCCTCACAATGCTAAGGTTATTTTCTACACTGGACTTCTAGGACATCCCCCACAGCACCCTTCCCATAGACCTCTCACCACTCGCCACTCATAAGCCCAGGGTACCCAGCACCTGCTCTCGGTGCGCAGGACTGAGTCTCTCGACCCCTTTTAGGACACAATGAATTCCCTGGCGAGACAGGTGCTGATTTGCTTTCACATTATTTCTACATCCTGACTGGAAGAGAACATTTATAATTTCAGGTTATTTAACCTGGATCATTTTCCAAAAACTTCTATATTCACATCGTTTACATCTATCAACATGGATGTGAACATGTGCAGTCTTCCAAATAGATCCCACAGTAGCTCGTGTTTGCCCCTTCTCTCCCATCACAGAGTCAGCTTGTGGTGCTATAACAAGAACACTATAGACGGGGGGACTTAATGAACGCTTATCAATTACAGTTCTGGACCATGAAAGTCCAGGATCAAGGAGGCAGGGACATACTTTCTTAAAAGGGCACTAATCCCATCATGAGGGTTCCACCCTGGTGACCTAATGACCTCCTAAAAGCCCCATCTCCAAATACCGTCACATTGGGGATTGTTAGGGTTTCAACGTATGAATTTTGTGAGGACACACTCAGTCCATAGCACACGTCAAAAACTTCTCTCTCTCTCTCTCTCTCTCTCTCTCTCTCTCTCTCTCTCTCTCTCTCTCTCATACACACACACACACACACACACACACACACACACACACGGATGAACACACAAGTGGGAGGGCCAAAAAGTACTGGGAAAAGGAAGTTTGATAAGTGTGCCTACTGTATGCACAAAATATACGATGAGGGAGTCCTTTTGCTCAAGAGGGCTCTGGTACAGTGTGCTAGCTGTGGCCTTTTTTGTGTGTATTTATAATTCATCTGAGCCGCTCCTATGTGCCAGGCTCTTAATACATGGTGTGTATTTAACCCTAGGGATGCCAGCTGCTTTGTTAACGTCTCTGAGGAAAGTGTAAGTAGAAAGGTTGGAAAGAGCCTTCCTGAAAGGAATGCGGCAGACAGAGGACTGGTGGAGGACAGTCATCCACGGGGAAGGATGCAGACACCACCACCCAAACACAGTTTGCTTGTGTGACTCTGATATGTGACCCTAAGGAATAAGTTTAATAAGTTGGCCAGCTCTGACAATTTAATGCCTTTAAGATATATCCCCAGCCATGAGACCGGCAAAAATGCAGTCATATGATACAGCAGACTGATATCATCTCCCAGTGGCCCCTTCCTCCTTTCAGAAATAGAACCTTCTCTCCCTCCCTCCACAGAGGCATGTGGTGGGGGCATTATTCTGTCTATCTGTCATCACCACATGTCTGTATGCTGACTCCAGGACAGTGGTTCTCAACCTTTCTAATGCCGCGACCCTTTAATACAGTTCCTCATGTGGTGGTGACCCCCGACCATACTTCATAACTAATTTTTCTATTGTTATGAATTATAATGTAAATACCTGTGTTTTCCGATGGTCTTAGGCGACCCCTGTGAAAAGGTCGTTTGACCCCCAAAGGGGTCGTGACCCACAGGTTGAGAACCACTCCTCCAGGAACTCATGAATACATCACCTAATCTGGAAAAAGAAACTTTGCAGATGTGAATGAGCTGAGGATCTTGAGATTGGGATTATCTGGGGGAACCCAGTACAATCACAAGGGCCCTTAAAAGCTGGAAGGAGGAGGCAGAAGAGACAGAGAAGGAGAGGTGATGGCAGAGTGTGGAAGGATGCAAGGAAGGGGCCACCAGCCCAGGACTGCGGGCCACCTCTAGACTGTGGAAAAGGCCAAGGAAAGAGGCTCCCAGAACCACCCCTGCTGGCCCATTTGGACCTCTGAGCGCTGAACTGTAAGACAGTAACTCTGTGCTGTTGTAAGCCATTGACTTTGAGGGAAGGTGTTACAGCGGCAACAGCAAACTAATACCAGCCAGTCTGTGTTGGGCACAGGGCTGTCTGGCTGGAGATTATGTTCCCCTAGACCAGTGGTTCTCAACCTGTGGGCCGCGACCCTTTTGAGGGTCGAACGACCCTTTCACAGGGGTCGCCTAAGACCATGGGAAAACACCTATTTCCCATGGTCTTAGGAACCAACACACCGCTCCTCGGTGTAGCAAAGTGTAGCAATGTAGTTTACTGTTGTCCTATGAAGACTGTTACCCATGCTACACCACGATTCAAGACAAAAATTTCATTTATTTATAATTAGAAATAAATATTTCACAATATGTAATTACATATTGTTTTTGTGATTAATCACTATGCTTTAATTATGTTCAATTTGTAACAACGAAAATACATCCTGCATATCAGATATTTACATTACAGTTCATAACAGTAGCAACATTACAGTGATGAAGTAGCAACGGAAATAATTTTATGGTTGGGGGTCACCACAATGTGAGCAACTGTATTAAAGGGTCGTGGCATTAGAAAGGTTGAGATCCACTGCCCTAGACTTACCCACAACCAGGGCTGAGACTGTAGCTGAGTGTTTGCCTATGGAGTGTGGGTAGGGGTGACACAAGCAGTTTCCAGGTCAGATCCTTTAAAGAGGGGAGCTGCTCACCCCCACTTCCCTCTCAGTGAGCTGGTGAGCCAGCTCCCCCTCTACCAGCAAAGGCAACAACCTAGAAACAGTGGGGGAAGAGTGAGAGAGAAGGAACCCAACCCCGATGACATTGCAGACCAAGCCATTCACACACCCTGAACAGCCCCGATAGTGAGCAGGCAGTGGTCTGAGCGGGAACTAGACATGTATGCTATCTTGGGGTCTCTGTGACAGCAATTCAGCCTCCACCCTAACACATCTGGGATACCAAATGGTGGTTGGAAGGGGCGCAGCGAGACCTGTCCACTCTGGGAGGACACACTTTGAAAAGCAATTAGGCATTTGCTTCTAAAGCTCACATACTCTGTGCTCCTAGGAGGAGTTCTCTTCTTCATTCATTACTTTGTTCATTCACGCATTTACTGGGAACATATGCGAGCACAACCACTTTGGAAATCAAGCAACGTGAAATCCAGCAAAATGATTCCTTGCTATGTACGCCTGTAGAAAACATACTTCCCACGTGTACCCGCAGACATTAGAATGCTAATAGCTAGTCCATTCAGAGTAGCAAAAACCTGGAGCAATGCCGAGGTCCATCACTGGTGGAAAGGCTAACTACATGGTGACACATCCGAACCATGGAATGCCAAACAGGTCGCATCAATGGCCTACAAAATGAGCGGCAACAAGCAAATCACAAGTTTCTGTGCAGTGTAGATGCCAGTTTCATAAAACTAAAACCAAGCAAAGCCAGACAAAATGGTTTTAGGAGGTACATATGGAAGTGATAAAACTGTTTCTTAAAGAAAAGGAGGGAAATGGTTTTTAAAAAGTCTCACTATGCCGGTCTCCTCTAGAGAATGCAGGGGAGGGACAGAGCCAGAGGGCACATCGTGGGACAGGTTCACAAGTATGCTGTCTAATAAAGAGGGAATATGCTAATTGACCATCACTCCATCACAAAGATGGCTGCACCCACAGATGAGGCCAAGTTCCCATACGGAACCTTAAGGAGCAGTCAGCAGGGACCTGAGGTTACACCCTCCCCCTGCCCCACCACCATGGGGCTTGACAGGGGACCTCAAGGTATGCCCTCCCATCCTGGCACTGGGCCAGGGACCTGAGGCAACATCCCCTGCCCAGCAGGGCTTGACAAGGGTGGGACTGGCTGGGTCTGGATCTAGCCCAATGGGGGCGGGGGCCAGCCGGATCGGGGTTTCACACGATTTTGAGGCACATGTGGGTGGGCAGGGACTTGACTCTGGGTCGTGTGGTGTGTCCCAGACTCTGACAGGAGGAAGGTTTTCACATACATTTTACTACTTTTCTTTCATCTCTGACACTTCTATTACAGACAAAGGACAAATAGCAATATTAAATTATTTCCTCTAATTAAGCCCCTTTTGATGTGCATGAATTTTGTGCACCAGGCCACTAGTATATTCTATAATGATGCTTGACACTGTCCATATGACATATAGTCTGAGTGTATCAATTCATATATCTGCTCTCAAAACTGTTTTATATGTCATAGCTCCAGGTGAAAAGGCCTCAGAAGGCACTGCAAGAGGGAAGGGTGTGCACCGTGGCTTGAAGGGAGAGAGAGGAACACAAAAGAGAAAAGTGAATGCAAAAGACTGCTGTCACGCTGCCAGCAATGACTTCATTTCTAAAACACACCATTGTGTCTCCCATTAGTATTGATCTGTGCTTTATTGGGTTAATTTATACTTAATTCGTGAGCCTTGTTTCAGGTTTATACTTACAAATGAGCTAAAAGCAATAGAAGCTTATATCTAGTTAAGTGCTTATGTTTTCAAAATAGCATTATTATTTAAAAGCTGGGGGTTGGGACTGGCCAGGGAGAGTTCAATGGGGAGGGAAAATGAGACTTATGTAATGCTTTAAACAATAAATAATTTGAATTTTAAAAAGGGGTTAAGGCAATTGCCCTGACCCAGTGGCTCAGTTGTTTGGAGCATCATCCATACCCCAAAAGGTTGAGAGTTCAAACCCTGGTCAGGGTGCGTGCAGAGGGCAACTGATGGTTTTCTCTCTCATTATTAATATTTCTCCCTCCTCTCCTCTCTCTCCCTTCCTCCCTTCCTTCTTCTCTTTCTAAAAATCAGTACAAAATATTCTCAGGTGAGGATTAAAAATAATAAGTAAGTAAATAAATAAAAGTGTAAGGCAATTAAAAAGGAATGGAATTCTGACACATGCTACAACACGGATGAACCCTGAAGACATTACATTGTGTGAAATAAGGCAGTCACAAAAGATGAAGACTGTATTATCCCATTTACATGAGGGCCATGGAGCAGTCAAAATGTTAGAGACAGAAAGGCTGGGAAGAGGAGGAGTAGGAAATTAGTGTCTAATAGATAAGCAGTTTCAGATGGAGAAGATGCAAAGTGCTGATGGTTGTACAACAATGTGAATATACTTAATGTCACTGAATCGTACACTTAAAATAGTTAAATGGCAAATTTCATGTTACATATATGTTACCACAATAAAAAAGAGTGAAAATGGTAACTTTTTTGTTATATATATTTTACTGCAATAATGAAATAAGAAAACTAATACATTTTTAAAATTTACAGTAAAATAGGGGTTCTTGGGAAATATTTTCCTTCTGAAGGGAACTTTGCATCACTGACTTGAGAAGCCCTGTTATTCTGCTTGGTTTTTCTTGTTTTTTCCCGGTGCGGAGGGAGCTTCAGAGACTAAATAACTAAAACATAACAGTAGCTCAGAAAGTTGTCTTCTAACCTGCCGTGTGTTCCTCAGAGTGATACTTCACCTTCTTTCTGGCTAAACAGAGTGGGTCCAAATAAACACCCTTTGGCTGAACTGCTCATTTCATTGTGGGGTTCATGAAATGATCACATCACAGTCTCCCCCCGACAGGGAAATGAAAGTGAACCAAAAAGTGCCCTGGAGTGGAACCTCAGCTATCTTCCTGCTCCTCTGGTTATCATACCTTACACTTGACAGTCACTCAATAACACTCTGAGAATTTAATGGAATTCCAATATACAGCAGTATTGAGTCAACTTTCTCATTTGTCATACCAGGGCAGGCTGGCTTTGCTGGAAATTTGAAAATGTAACCGAGGGAGAAAGTATCTGGTACAAGTCAGCTACCAGTGCTTTCTAACATGTGTTATCACGGACTTTAGAACTTTCACAAAGACCTGTCCCAGGGAGGGCAGCATAAATATTCAACTAATTTTTTCCAGGTACATGAACTAACATGTGACACACCCCTGGTGGCTGAGGAGCGAATACTTTACACAATGCTGCCCATTAACGAAACATACATCAAGATGCTCCATCCAGCCTGGGTCCTGGGGGTCTAGCTACCTTTCCTGGTCACCTTAAAGCTAAAAGCACAGATTTTTAGGGCGTGTACAATGACCCAAAGCTAAGCTAGGAAACCACAGGACCGCTATTTCAGCCATGACGTTCCCTTTTCCACAGGGGACTCGGACCCATATCCCAGCCAAACATGAGTCATGTTGAGGACCCAGGGCCTCAGCACAGTTTCCCTAAGGTCTGGGAAACAAGGTTCCTTTAAGTGCCAGTCAGGGCATGAGTAAAAGGAGAGAGGGAAGGGGAAAAGAAAGAGAAGAAAGGAGGCCTCCGAGGGTTTCATCTTTCACTGTGCATCACCTCACCTCACACCGGAGCGCTAAACCCGGATGGAGTAAGCATCTCAAAATGCCACCTGAACCAGGCTGTGGAGTGGAATGTGAACTGTGAACCATCTATACACATGCAGTCTCCTTCAGGGATGTCTCTCTCTCTCTCTCTCTCTCTCTCTCTCTCTCTCTCTCTCTCTCTCTCTCTCACACACACACACACACACACACACACACACACACACACACACACACACACAGAGTTTCTTGAACTGAAAGCAAACAAAAGAATGGCAGGTACCCAGCCGATCCGCATGGAAGAAGTGCCATGGACCAAACCCCTCCTGGTCCTAATTTCACATGGTCACTTGGAGGCTATGAAGACAGAATGGATATGGAAGGTCACCCTGCCTGCAGCTTGACTTCCTTAGAAGACAGAAAGGAAAATGAAGTCTATCACATCATCACTTACACTATCAACATTATAGACGCCACCTAAATGCTCAAATGGTAGGGGATGGTTACATAAGATTCATGAACCCCAATATTCAGCTAAGAACGCTGGCTTTGCAGATGACTATGAAGAGAAAAACACGCACCAGGATCCACAGTTATATATATATTACAATACATGTACATATAATCACAGGTATACAGTCAAAAGCCTGAAGACATACACCATGATGGTTGTATGGAGGTGCCATATGGGTGTTCAACTGAAATTCCCCTGCTTCCTATTTTTTAAACTCCATAGTGCAGTCATTATATATTTATAATAAAAACCATTTTAAGGTTAGAAAACATCGGAGCTAGAAGAAAACACCCATCCCTCCCCCCTGATACCACTGTGATGAGCTGGTTATTTTTCTTTAATATATTTTATTGATTTTTTACAGAGAGGAAGGGAGAGGGATAAAGAGTTAGAAACATCGATGAGAGAGAGACATCGATCAGCCGCCTCCTGCACACCCCCCACTGGGGATGTGCCCACAACTAAGGTACATACCCTTGACGGGAATCGAACTTGGGACCTTTTGGTCCACATGCCGACATTCTATCCACTGAGCCAAACCGGTTTCAGCAAGCTGGTTATTAATAATAGGAAAGGAGCCAAGGGAAGGCCAGCCGCCACAGGCATGCCATTTGGGCAGCGTCACCGGGAAGCTGCAGCTTTGCCCTCCCCGGGGAACATCAGCCTGTTCCCCGCAGAACGCCGGGGGAAGAGGGCAAAGACAGACACGTGTCCAATGAAGTAGGGATGACATGGGAAAGGTGCCTGCCTGCCAATCACACCTGTGAAGAGAGGGGAGGGGAGGGGAGGGGAGGGGAGGGAAGAGGAGAGGAGAGAGGAAGAAGAGGAGCTTAGCAAGAAGGGAAGAAAAGGCAGGCGGTGGGGAGGAAGGTATGTAAAAGGGTGGCTCTGGGGGAGAGGGGGTACAGACACAGGGATGGAAAGGAGGGGTGAGGTAGAGAGAGAATGAAGAAAAGAGGGGCAGGGGAAACTGGACACAAAAGAGAGGTGCTGAGGGGAAGGGGAGGAGAGAGCATGAGGGAGGGAGGATTAGGAGGGGTGGATGGAGGGAGGGGTATAGTGAGGGGAAACGGAAGGAGGGAAGAGAAAGTTTGAGAAAGGAAGTGGAGTAAAAAGATGTGGGGACTGAGGGGAGAGAGGTGGGAGGAGAGGAAGCAGAGAGGGTGGGGGAGAGGAGACAGAAATCTAGGACCCGGATGAGAGAGGGTACCCAGAGGGAAGGTGTGAGGGGAGTGAGGGATGAGAGATGGAGTGAGGGGACAGAGAGAAGCTAAGAGAGATGAGAGAAGGCGCTGAGGCTGGGGAGACCAGGAAGCCAGACATCAGAGGGACAGCCCCTGCCCCCTGTCCCTACATCTTTCCGCCGGGCAGTGGCTGTTTTCACAACGTCTTCGTCCCTTCCTCCACTTCCAAACCCGCAGGTTCCCTAAAAGGGCCAGACGATGTCACAACCGCACCCCACCCCCAGGCGTGCTAGCATCACCAAGCCACGCGAGCGCCCCGAAGTCACATCCACATTTGTTTTAAGTGCAGCCGACTCAAAAGGAGAACCCGCGTTCGCTTACACAACCCGAGGTCTCAAAGGGTATAAATAGCCCACTGTTTACCCAGAGGCGCAACTGTGCCTGTCGCTGCCCCAGCCCCTCCCCGAGGGACCTAGTGAAAATGACCCTGAAGATGGAGCAGCCTCGAATCGCCAATCACCCCTTCTGTCAAGAGAAAGCAGGGGACAACGGGCGCAGGGCACGCTCGGGTATTCTGAGCGCGGGCTTTCAAGCTTCCTCATTGATGGGCCTGCCCCCCAAGTGGCCGCCAGACCCCATGTCACCGCACTGCTCCAGGGGCAGGGCTTCCTGTGTCTCCGCCCCTGGTACACACCTGGCACCACGCAGGCCCTCCCCAAACATTCACACATCTCAGCCCTGGGTGCAGCCTCCGCTCACAGGCGTGGGCGCGGGGCAGCCAACTGTGTGTCCCGGGGGTGACCCTCCAGTGGGCTCAGAGACTTGCCAGTGGGAATGTGAAACCGGGACCGAGGCAGGTCAGTCTTTTTTAAAAAGGTTTTTATTGATTTCAGAGAGGAAAGGAGAGGGAGAGAGATAGAAACATTGATGATGAGAATCATTGATCGGTGCCTCCTGTACACCTCCCAATGGGGATCGAGTCTGCAACTGGGGCCATGTGCTGTGACCGGGAATCAAACCGTGACTTCTGGTTCAGAGGGTGCAAGTCACTCTTTTTTTTTTTTAATTCCTTTTTTTAAATATATTTTATTGATTTTTTATAGAGAGGAAGGGCAAGGGATAGAAAGTCAGAAACATCGATGAGAGAGACATCAATCAGCCGCCTCCTGCACACCCCACACTGGGGATGTGCCCACAACCAAGGTACATGCCCCCGACCGGAATCGAACCTGGGGCCTTTCAGTCCGCAGGCTGATGCTCTATCCACTGAGCCAAACCGGTTTCGGCAAGTCAGTCTTAAGTTACTGAAACTGTGATGTGTGTCCTATGAGTGAGCTGCACACAGAGAAGAAAGGGGACAGGGGCAGGGGGTGGCCAGAGGACACACCGGGCGGGCAGCCCATTCCAGGGCTTCTTGGGGTGCAGGAGAGGCCCCCGTGGCCCTGGAATGAGTGCCCTGTGGCAGGGTGGCAGGCTCTGTCTGGCTTCCTCGCTTGAAGAAAGCCCTCACTCCATCCACGAAGTGAACTCGGAAAGACACTTCCTAACGCAGTTCAGAAGCAAGATCTGCTCAGTTAAGATCCAGGACAAAGATTTCACCAGTTAAGACAGGTCAGCTGAGACTCAGCACAGAGCAGAATCTGCGGCAGACTCTCCCCAAATCCACCCGCCCTCAGCCACCACGGGACGGTCCCAGGGGAAATGGCCGGCTAGATGTGGGTTCTCCCGCTCTGAACTAATCTGCCGGAAACCAAACATTGTCTCTCTAACAGAAAGATGTGGAAAGACCAGAAGGCTGGTCAACCTTCACTGCTCTGAAAGGTCAGAGCTCATCACTCCCTGTTGAGTGGAAACATTGTTGGCTGAAGCAGCCTCTACTTGTTTGTTTCATGTAAATTTCTGTTCTTGTAACTTCCTGCCTAAAGGCTAGGGGTGTGTCCCAAAGCCTTAATAAAAGGGAGAAAAAGGCCAGAGCAGGAGGTAGTCTTCTCACTAGAGGAAGGCTCCCGCCTGGCCCCCAATATCGCCAAATTAATGCTTTTCTAGTCTCTCTTTTCATTTGTGGGCGGCCTCCTCCAGAACCAGAACCCTGAACCACACGGGACGTGAAAGGGGCTCCCTCACTAATCGGGCGGGAAAAGAAGGGGAAATAGTAGAAACACCTGTCTGCTGGTGTAGGCATGAGCCCGGCCTGGCCCGCGTTACCGGAAACAAAGCACTGAAGGCCTCTGGGGAGGGTCACGGGCCAGCAGCCGGGCTGCGATGGGCTGGGAGGGAGAGTCTTCGCTGTAAGCACTTTCCACCTTTCCAATTCTGCATCATGTGACCGTCTGACCCAGTCTGAAAGCTCACTTCACAGAACCATTTACATATGGCCCCGGCGAGCAGCTGCGGTCCCTGTGCCCAACCCACAAAGGCATGCTGCGAGCTGCTTCCCCTTTCAAAGTTTTCCTTGGTTTGCAGACACCCCTGCGATTCCCCTTCTCCCCCCCAAGCCCTCCCCTTTCGTTAATCACTTTCTTTTCTGACAAAGGCAACAATTCAGCTAAAAAAAAAAAAAAATCCCCGTCAAACAAACACACTTACTTGGCCAGACCTGCTTTAGGTGTCACTGCTGAGCTAACTGGCAGACTCAGGGTGACACCTGGGTGCTCCGTCTAGTATTTTACTGAGAACAAAGGAACCGGGAGAAGGGCTAATGACGTGGTGACACGCTGTCCCGTTGTGTTTGTTGTGAAGAGGCTTTGGGGGTGGGTGTTTTTCAGTGATGGAAATGGGAGGAAGGCAAAGTCACCGGCCTGAGATGTATTTCACCCGGAAGGCAGCATCCGGGACGGCTGCGAAGGAAGTGGGGCCCAGGCAGAGGCACAGCAGAGCCGGAAGGCCTTTCCCAGCCCCGATCCCAAGCGAGAGGCGGCATCTCCTGCTAGTGCGGGCGCCCCGATAATAGCGAGCCAGGGTAATGAGAGAGGACACCGCGCTAATTAAAGACGCTTCGCATGGGGAGTGGGTGTGTGAGGGATAAAACTGCTGCAGCCCCAGAGGATCAGACCTGGGACAGGGCCCCGAGGCTTCCGAGTCTAGAACAGTCCAGAAAAACCTGGCCAGAAACACAGCGCTGGTGGTTAAGGGGGTGATGATTCAGACAATCTACACATGCTGGATTTGAGTGTTGAAGGACTTCAATTGGCTATGCCAAAAGAGAAATTAAGGAGCACCTAGGTAATTGTAGTATTTAATCAGGATGCAGAGGAAGAAACATCAGTGTGAACTGGAGAGCACCTAATCTTGCCACTCTGTCCTCCACACCTGGGGACAGGCCAGCCCCCTGTGGTGGCCCCACCACCTCCCTAGCTAGCCACTGGAACAGTGGTTCTCAACCTGTGGGTCACGACCCCTTTGGGGGTTGAACGACCCTTTCACAGGGGCCGCCTAAGACCATCGGAAAATGCAGATATTTACATCACGGTGCATAACAGTAGAAAATTTTATGGTTGGGGATCACCACCACATGAGGAACTGTATGCAAGGGTCGCAGCCTTAGGAAGGTTGAGAACCACTGCACTGGAAGGAAATCAGCTAAGGCCTTTACTGGACTCTTCTTGCCAACGGAACACAGTTCAGTGAGGACAAATATCAGGAATATTTCTGTCATTGTTTTTCTCCCTGGGGTTAAATATACACAGCTTATTAGTGAAGGAAGGTCCACGAGTTACACTTTGCTTTGTTGAAGTGTCCCCTAATGAAAACCACAGACCCGCCTATAAGATATTTATCCATAATATAGCGATCAAGTTAAAAACGAAGTGCTCATAACCAACCACGTGGCCAACTAAAGGGATTGAGGTGAAGATCCGTGGACTCCATCAGTCCTCCACGTGATTGGCTGCTTCTCTCCCATGATTGAAATATCCTTAATGAACCCCAGTAATCGGCAAAGAAGTTACCCAAGTAACTAACTCACTAAAACTTCAGGATGGATGAACATTCAAAATCCCCCGCGTGATGAAAGGGGTGTAACCATGGTGGGCACTTAGGGGGACAGAACAAAAGCACCTCTAAAAGGAAACAGCAACCAAAAACACTGGAAAACCCACCATAGTCTCCCTTCCCCCATCCCGGTAGGTTCATAACTGGGATCTTTGGGCTGCCAGCTCCAAGCGGGCTGGTGGTCCAGGAACCCCCAGGAGACACCGACTCTAATCCTTCATTTACCAAGAGAGTGATGAGAAGTGTTGGAAATAGACAGCAGTGCTGGCTGCACACACTGTGAGTGTACTTAATCACATTAAACCACGCACTTAAAATGGTTTAAAACCTGCTCAGGTAGCTCAGTTGATTAGAACGTCATCTAGATATGCCAAGGTTTCAGGCTCAATTCCTGGTCAGGGCACATACAAGAAGCAACCAATGGATACATAAGTAAGTGGAACAACAAAGCGCTCTCTCATTCTCTCTCTCTTGTCAATACATTGAAAAGATTTTGTTATATATATTTTACCATAATTTTAAAAATAATATAGCAAAAGCCACTGAATGGCACATTTTAGAAGGGTGAATTGTAAGGTGTGTGAATTACATTTCAATAAAGCTGCTTAAAAAAAAAAAACTCAGCAGGGAAATAGCCTAAGGCAGTGGCCGGCAAACTCATTATCAACAGAGTCAAATGTCAACAGCGCAAGGATTGAAATTTCTTCTGAGAGCCCCATTTTTTAAACCTAAACTTCTTCTAACGCCACTTCTTCAAGAGACTTCTACAAAATATCCGTGGTATTTTGGGGAAGAGCCACACTCAAGGGGCCAAAGAGCCGCAGTTTGCCGACCACGGGCCTATAGAAAGAGCCTCCCTCGGGGAAGGAGGAGCCCGCCATTTACTGAGCATCTGAGCATCGGGCACCGACATACATTGCCAGATCTCTTGTATGGAAAGGGCATTGAATTCTGCAGCCAGAGGACCATGGCACATCACTTCTGCGTCTCAGTTTCATCATCTGATGGTGCCAAGGACCCTTCCCGCTCGTCAGTCCCCAGGACCACGGAGGGAGTGGCAGACGGACCCAGTACCTGTCCCCTGGCACATAAGCACATCCCACGAGGAAGGCAAAACATCAGGGGAGGCAGACATGGGACAGAGAAGTTCAAGGGCTTCAAGACCCGGCTACTGACAGGAGAGGGACAGGCGCTGTATGAAGACGCTTTCTGCTCAAGGAGCAAGATGGTGAAAGAGCGCCAGAGAGCCCCGTCCCCGGGGACTCCGTGGTTCATTCATAAAACAAAGGCTGTGGCTCCAGAGGAAAAGCCGCTGTGCCAGAGCGGCGGGGACCGGAGGAGGGAAACGGGCTCCAGCCATCTGGGTAATGCTCAGAGCCAGCTTCCCCCACGTTTGGCCCAGAGCGCTGCGGCGCGGGCCGTCCTGCGCACTGTGGGACACGCAGCAGTGTGCCCTGGCCTCTGTCCACCAGATGCCAGTTAGGCTGCCCTCCCCCCAGCAGCTGTGACAACCAAGTGTCTCCAGACACTGCCAAACGTCCCCCCGGAGGGCGGGATTGTCCCCAGTGGAGAACCGCTGCCGGAGAGAATTTTCTATCTTCGAACTGGCCATTCTTTGTTGAAGTCATGCGACACATGTGGCGTTACCCTTCTCGGCCGTGGCAGC
Source organism: Lasiurus borealis (assembly GCA_004026805.1). Taxonomy (NCBI): domain Eukaryota; kingdom Metazoa; phylum Chordata; class Mammalia; order Chiroptera; family Vespertilionidae; genus Lasiurus; species Lasiurus borealis. The sequence goes on from PVJN01006477.1 coordinate 46,742, forward strand.
GCGGGCCCCGGGAACTGTCAGCAAGCAGACCTCGCCAGCAGGCTCCGCCTGGGGAACTTTCCACAGTTGCACACGCCTCCTGGTAGCCAATACCCTTGGAGGATTTTGAGTTGCAACTGCACTTGGGTGAAAGGGTCATTCATTCATTCATTCATTCATTCATTCGTCAACACAGAGCACATCCTGTATGCCAGGCATTGAGTCTGCGCCATGGAGCTGGGAACCCCAGTCAGAGATGAGCTGACTTAATGCAAGAAGAAGCGTTGTACAGCAACCTTTGGCGCAGGCCTCAAAAAATGAATGAGGGGTGCACTAGGCTGAACAATAGCCCCCCAAAGATCACATCCTAGTCCCCAGAACCTATAAGTATGCTACCTACCATCCATGGCAAAAGGGTATTTACAGATGTCATCAAATTAAGGGTTTTTATGTGAGGAGGGTATTCTGGATGATCCAGATGGGCCCAATTTAAGAGACGGTCCTTATAAAGGCAGGCAGGGGGGTCCGGATAAGAGAGGAGACGGTAGCACAGAAGCAGAGGTTACTGTGATGTGGCCACAAGCCAATGGATATAGGCCAGCTCCAGCAGCTAGAGGAAGAGATTCTGCCCCCGAGCCTCCAGAAGGAAGCAGCCCTGCGGCCACCTCCATATTGACCCAGCACACCCCATTTGGGGTGTACCCTGACCTCTAGAAGTAAGGGATTACACGTTGATGTTGTTTGAAGCCACTGAGCTAGCAGCACTTTGTTACAGCATCAAGAAGAAGCGAACACAGAGAGACCACAAGGCAGAGAAGAGAGTGAAATTGTTTTCCATCAGGAGATCTACAGGGGCAGGCTCTGCCCGATAAGCCCGGAGCAAGAAAAAGCTGTGGACTTCAGAGGCTCTATTCAGGCACTCAGGATCCAAAGCGGCTGCACAATGGTAGATACAGGGGGCTAATTCTAGAAACATCGGGGGCTTGACTGTGCACTGGGAGGGGCTGAGAAAGAGGAGAAGGAAGAAGAGGCGAGTGAAGAGCAGGTTACTATGAGGTAACAGGAAAGGTGGTATTACACAGAATTGGGAATAAGTCAGGGAAAATGCCATGGAGGGGAAATGCTGAGCTCAACTCACCACACGTTCTGTTTGAGGGGTCGAAAGCAGACCTGGGTGACGTTCACTAGAAGGATAGGAATAATAATTACCCCAAAAGTATTCATTTTAGCCGAAACCGGTTTGGCTCAGTGGATAGAGCGTCGACCTGCGGACTGAAAGGTCCCAGGTTCGATTCCCGTCAAGGGCACGTACATTGGTTGTGGGCACATCCCCAGTAGGGGGTGTGCAGGAGGCAGCTGATTGATGTTTCTAACTCTCTATCCCTCTCCCTTCCTCTCTGTAAAAAATCAATAAAATATATATTTTTTTAAAGTATTCATTTTAGGCTTACTGTGTGCCAGGCTTACGAACACAGTCCCTGCCCTCCTTAAATGTGGCAGAGAAGCCGAAGAGTCAGTATCAGAGTGATGTACCAGAAAGACGTGACTGGCCATTGCTGGCTTGGAAGACAGAAGGGGGCCACCAGGTCAGGAATGTGGGCAGACTCTGGAAGATGGAAAAAGCAAAAAAAGAGTTTCTCCCCTAGAGACTGCAGAAGGAAGCTGGCATCTTGACGTTAGCCCAGTGAGACCCATTTTAGACTTCTGACCCCCAGAATGGCAGGGTGATAAATGTGTGTTGTTTTAAGTCACTGTTTGTGGTAATTCGTTATAGCAGCAATCAGGAACTAATACAGGTCACAAATATAAAAACCCCTAATAATGCTAACAATCTATTTTTTAATGCTTTTATTCATTTTGAGAGAGAGAGGAAGGAAGAGGGATAGAGTGATAAAAACGTTGAGGAGAAACATCATGGATCTGCTGTCTCCTACACATCCCCTACGGGGGATGGAGCCCACAACCCAGGCACGTGCCCTGACAGGGAATCAAACCGGTGACCTATTGGTTCCCAGGGCTGGTGCCCAACCACTGAACCACACTGGCCAGGCCTAACCATCTATTTTTACTATCCCCTCTAGAGATGGAGGGATGCACACACTGTGAATGTACTTAATGGCACCAAACTGTGCAGTTCAACGCTGTTAAAACTGGCCGTTGGCCCGGGAGCTCAGGTGGAGTGAATGAATAAATAAGTGAAGGGAAAAGATGGGTGATAGGGAAAACCTGTTTGATACGCTGATAAAAGTCCGAGCGCCTAACAATGAGATGAGCCAGGTAGTGTTACTCATGCCCAGGTGTTGGAGATCTGGCTCGGACTGGATTCACGAAAGAGGCAACACTGTACTCTCCTAGTAACTCCACGCGAGGGTTGTTCTAAACTAGGAGCATGTTTTTCTCCTCTAACTACGGTCACATGTCACTGACAGCATCTTTTTTTTTTTTTTTAATGTTTTCGTCTCTGGTCCTAAGCACACATGTGCTGTTGTTTAGTCTTTTTCCCTTTCTGCCATGGTTGGCGGAGTCATTTTTAAAAATATATATTTTAATTGATTGTTAGAGAGAGAGGAAGGGAGAGGGAGAGAGAAACATCCCTGTGAGAGGAAAACATTCATCGGTTGCCTCCCCTATGCACCCCAACCAGGGGCAAACCTGCAACCCAGGCGTGTGCCCTGACCGGGAGTGGACCCGGCAGTGTTTCGGGGCACGAGGCAACCTTCACCCCGCTGAGCCACACCAGCCAGGGCACGGTGGGATCTCACTGGACGACCAGAACGCCCATGAAGTCTTCAGTGGCCCGCATCCACTACCCTGCAGCTTTCTCAACCGCAGGGCCAGGAGGTGCTGGGCGCAACCTGGAGCTTGCACCCGATCTACCTGGGAGGGTGGGGGGCTCCTTAATACCCAGCCTGCTGGGCCCCGCCCAGAGCTCCTGGTTGAGGGGCTCAGAGTTGGGGGCCAGAGAGCTCCTGATTGAGGGGCTCAGAGTTGGGGGCCAGAGAATTTGTCTCGGAGGGGAGTCCAGGGGAGGCTGAGGCTGCTGGTTTCTCGTGTCCATCAGATCGCACCCCGAGACCCACCAGAGCAGAGGCTTCTCTCACACTGAGAGGAGGCTAGGGCTTCCCTGACCCCCATCTTTCCCGCCCAGAGCGAGCGGCCTGACTTCATGCTTCTCAGCAGCGTGCTCTGATGCCTCTAGATCCCTGCCCCTGGGAGAGCATCGCGGCTGTCCATTCTGCTTCAAGCTGCAGACCAGCCCCAGGGCTAGAGCTAGCCACAGGCTGTACCTCGAAAGCCATTCTCCTCCGCTTCCAGCTCCGAGCCCTGCCCTGATCCGCCCGCAGCTACTCCGGGACGGAGAAAGCCGCCCCGCCATCCGGGAGCCGGCCAGGCACCTTCCTGTTGCGCATAAACAACCGCACAACACAAACAGCACACAAGGCCACCGCGACCGGCGTGGGGCAAGACGCAAACAAGGCCATTCAGTAACCACGTCCGCACGCAGACAAAGCAGGAACCGCGTCCAAGCCACACACGTCACCAAACATCCCCCAGCCTGGCTAATGAGTGGCGGCGGCTGCTTTGCCCATCACAGCCTCTGCCCAGTCTTCCTGCCTCCAGATGGCAATGATTAAGGCGCCCAATCAGGGGATCACCCTGCCCCCCGTCCTGAGCAATGCCCGGCGTCCTTAAATGCTCCCCCAGACACCTCATACGGCCCCATCCATCCTACCTGTGGGCCTTCCTGACCCCCTCTTGCGGTGGTGCCCCAAGGTGTGCGTTCTCCCTCGCTGCAAGGCAGAGCAAGCCTGCTTGTTCAACGCCACCTGTGTTCCTGGGTGGGGGGGCTAGAGGGAAGTGAGGACTCCTACCCAACTTTCAGATTCCATCTCACACACCGTCTCCTCCATGCCACCACGCGTACCTGCTGCAGCCTCAATCAGATCCCCCTCTCTAACCCCTTTCACGAAGCCTGCCCTGGCTCTGAACTACACACTGTTGTGAGCACTGCACTCAAGCTCACCTCTTGCACTTGACTGAGACGCCCACGCCAGCAGGTCTGCGTGCGTTGTCCACCTGTTTCTAGTACAATGCCCGGCACAGAGCAGGGGGTCAATGAACACTGGATGGATGAAGGGATGGATGGGTGGGTGGATGGATGAATATTGGCCACTGTATATAGTGGTACCTCGAGATACGAGTGCCCTAACATACGAGATTTTTGAGATACGAGCTGTCGAGCGAGCGATTTTTGCTTTGAAATACGAGCAACATTTGAGATACGAGTAATCGCGCGGATCGGCCGGCTGCACACGACCCACCAGTTTACCGAGACTCGAGCGTCTCATAGTTTCCCACGCCTCAAGGTTATGGAACGAATTAAACTCGTATGTCGAGGTACCACTGTACAACCTACTTAAAAACAATTACACATACAAGAACTGATGAGAGAATGTCAGCAAAGCAAGAGGAACTGAAGCGGTCAGAGAGCAAACAACCAGGGTCTGGACAACCAAATGGTTTGCCCGTGCCGCGGTGGACTTAGTCATGAGCCATAAACATAGAGCCTTTGCTTCCATTTCTAACTCGCTATTTGTGGAGGCCAACACGTGATCCTCATTTTCGCTTTAGTTCAGCATAAAGCAGTCTGCCACCAAAACAATGCATTGCTGAAAACAGTCCAAACTTTGTTGTTTCTCTGGGATTCTGTGAACGGAAGTCATTTGCTGGGCTTGCAAATCTCAGTGCTCACGGATTTGGGTGGTCATAATAATGCGTGTGCAGTGGTAATTACAAGCGGCTGCCCCCGTATCGGGGACCGCAGGCATCTCCCCACGAGCTCAGAGGGCCTCTCACAACTAACTGGCTTCTTTTCAGGGCTGGGGAGTTGATAGTTTGCAGTTCTTTTTCAGATCAAAGACCATATCATTCAGTTCTATCGCGTCATCCATCAACAGAAAAATCGTCAGGACAGGTAGACTGCAAGCGTCTCAAATTGATGAACTGAACAATTCTGAAAACCAAAGACTTGGGAAATGGGGAAGGATGGGTGCCGCATGCCACTGTGTGTGTGTGCATGCACACATACACACACACACACACACACACAGACCTGCTTCAGAAACAGTGCTGTTAGCTGGCTCCGTCAGAAAACATACCAAATCAATCGTTAAATACCTATACTTCATCACAAATACACGGCTGAAAATGCTTTAAAAGGAGTAGGTGAAACCGGTTTGGCTTAGTGGATAGAGCATCGGCCTGCAGACTGAAAGGTCTCAGGTTCGATTCCAATCAAGGGCATGTACCTTGGTTGTGGGCACATCTCCAGTAGGGGGCGTGCAGCAGGCAGCTGATCAATGTTTCTCTCTCATCGATGTTTCTATCTCTCTCCCTTCCTCTCTGTGAAAAATCAATTATATATATATATGTGATATTTAGGCACAAACTACTACAAACATCTTAAATCCCACTATAAGCATTTAAAGAGCTAAATGACAGTATTCCTTTTCATTTTAATTACCTTCAAGTATTAACGCCTGAAAAAAAAACGAACATCATTTTCCGTACCACCCTCCATGTTTTGTACGGGTTAGAGCAAAAACTGAAAAGAAAGCATAAGCATGTGTGGACTACAAGCTACAGAAGCACTCTCTCATTTTCTCCGATGGCTCTGGATAATGAAAACAGTTCAGACTTGAAGAACAAACAGGTCATTTCTTCTTAAATAAGACTCAGTCCTCGTCCCACTGAGATAGGGAGGGCACAGCCCAGACACAGGAGAAGACACTGGGTCTCATCTTCTCATGTGTGGGTGTGCACCCCTCTTGGCAACCCGTCCCCAACAACAGGTGAGCAAAACAGCATTTAGCGTCACCTGTGGAGAACCCAGTGGTTACCAAAGTGCCGGGTGATTTTAAAGTCTATACATTGGTTCATACACTCGAGTTGAGTGACTAAGCCATCCCAGTGGGTGTCACAGCAAATGAGGGTTTCATACCCCTTCCTTCACTCATTCGCTCAATAAAGATTTATCCGGGGCCTGCTCGGTGCTCTGAGCAAAACCGGGCAATCCAGCACGGTCCCTATGGCCATGGAGCTTCTAGCGGGGAGATACACGTTACACACACTCAGAGACACACTGCTGCTCTACACCCAGAGAAAAGCTAACAGAGAAACTACTGTACTTTCCACCGGGGTGGGGAGAGGATCAGAGAAGGCACCAGAAAAGTGACACTAAAGCTGCGAGAGCATCAGCTTGCCGCCACTTTAGAAAAGGAGAACCTGGTTCGGACAAGTGACCAGAAAGCGGGTTTTAACTTTGCGGGTCAACACCAGACGGGGCTAAACCGCCCCTTTCCAGTTCATCCCTCTCCCCGTGCATCCTGTGATTGCTGTCTATCACTTTCTGCCTCGCCTACCCAAATCAGAAAGGGCTCACTTTATTATATAATTATGATCTACAGCCGTCTCAGGCTTGGCCTAGAAACACCCCAAAATAACCTGCCAGAGGCAAGAAACACACAGGCTGGCTGCCACCCAGAGCAGGGGCTGGGTGGCCCATGCGTTTCCTAGCCACAGCAGTCGCCAGTCCTGTGCCCTGTAGAGTGTCAGGTGCTGTGGCCAGCGAGGTGGCTTCAGTGCTCTGGGGTGTACAGAAGAGGAGACGTGGGGGTGGGGGAGGCGGGTTTAGGGTTAGCTGCACACTGGGAACTGATGTTTGATCGGTAGGTGGGGACTGGATCACTGCTCCCCTGCCTCCAGCCTGCGCTTGGAGATGTGGGAAGTGGCCTCTGAGCACCTCGGAGCGGATAGCTCCCTGAGCCGGAGGCAGGCAGGCAGAGCGGGGGTCGGGACCGGCAGCAAGAGGGGCTCCCAGGACCCCGAGGATGGAACGCCAAGCCGGGCGCTGGGGCGTTTCCTACCCCCCACCACGCCAGCCCCCAGCAGAGGCAGGCTGGTCCCCCGCCGCCCCAGACCCCGAGCATCCGGCTTCGCTGGCAGCGGGCGAGGCGAGCGCCGCGAGCCCCACGCAAAGCAGGAACCCACCAGCTGCGGGTACCCGCGCCTTCAGTGCAGAGGAGGCGAGAAAATGGCCAAGACCGAACTCTCCCCGCCCACCCGAAAAGCCAACCACACCCCCTGCATCCCTCAGCCCCGCCGCCCCTGGCCGGCCCCCGCAGTCCTCAGCCCCGGCCCCCGCGAGGTTCGGGGACCTGGGCGCGAGTGGGAGTGAATGGGGGCGCGCAAGGCAGGCAGGACGCCCAGCACGGTGTCACCCATCGGGGCCCTACCCCGGGGCGCCCTGCCGGGCTTCGCGGTCCTCAATGAAACCGGCGCGCCGCCCTCAGGCTTCGCTGGGCACCGGACGTCTGGGGGCGGGTGGCCCCCCACTCACCCATTGGCGTCGAGCCGGGCCGGGCCGCCGAGGCAGCGTGAAAGTTGGCGGAGGCGGGCGCGGGGATCGAGGCGCGGGGGTCGGGGCGCGGGCGTCTGGGCGCGCCGGGACCGGGGCGCGGGGATCGGGACGCGGCGGCTGGGCAGGCTCCCTCCTCAATAGCGGCGGCCACGGCGGCTCAGCGCCGCCCGCTGCTGCCTCTGCTGCTGCTGTCGCTGCTGCCCCGGGGCGACTCCTGCTGCTGCTGCTGCATCGCGGCCCGCTGCGCCCGGCTGCGCCGGGTTTCCTGCTCCCCGCGAGTGGAAATTGCGAAAAAAAAAAAAAGAAAAAAAAGCACCGCCCAGCCCAGCGCCCGGCAGCCGCGGCCCCGCCGCCCGCTCTCCCCTCCTCCTCGCCGCCGCGGTGCTCCTGCGGCTCCGCCTGCCGGGGACGCGCGGCTGCCGGGGCGGGGGCGTGGCCCGGCGGGGCGGGGCGAGGGGCGGGGCGAGGGGCGGGGCGTCCTTGCGGCGGAGGCGCCCGGGCGTCCCCGCCTCGCCGCCCCCTAGGGAGGAACCCAGCTCCCTGGGAAGCTGACCCGCACCCGCGGCGGCTCGGCGAACGCCCCAGGAAATGCCGCGAGACTCCTCGAGACCTGAGGAGACGGGGGTCCGTGGGCGAGGCGGGTGTCCGAATGGAGGGGCACGTGGGAGCCGGCCGCGAGGGCGCGCCGGGGGGGAGTTGGGGCGTGGGGAGGTGAGACCACGGGCAGGTGAGGGACGAACACCTGCTGAGGGGGACGGATGGCATCCCCGGGGGGTCGAGGCGACGCAAAATAAGGCTTGATAGCAGGGGCTGTTGGGAAGGAGGGAGAAGGGGTCCCTATAGGCTGGTGGGAGCGACGCTCTGTCCCTGCCGTGCAGCGTGGGAACGGCAGTCCGGGTGCGAGTTGGCACGGGCGGCGGTGGGATGGAGATGCCGAAAGACAGAGGAGGGCGCGGCGGTGACGGCGTGGTGTGCGCTCCTCCCGGCTGACCCCGGAGCCCCGGGTCTGGGCCAGGTGGGGTTCCCTGCGCAGCGCCAATGGTGTTCCCGGAATACACCAAGGCAAAGGCTAGCTCCCTCCCCAAAAGTCATCCTTGTGCCGTCATTACCCCCAGCCCTGCGCAGCCCACCCTTGAGTGGGCACCGAAATGAAAATAGGGAATTCATGGCTAACTCAGGAACTCCTTTTGGGGTCCCTTCACCACCACACCTTTCACCACACCATGCCAGCCATCACATTTACCGATCCCTTATTTTCTTTTCCCTTTCCACCATCTGGTGGCAGGAAGATATAGTGAAATACATGGGAGACATGCAGGAAGAGAGAAAATACGACAATCACACAGTAACTCATTGGTCCCTGAAAAATAGAGAAGAGTGGGGGGTAGTGGACCCACAGGTGACAAATCAAAGCTGACCCCTGCTCAATATAGGGCTGTCTTCACTCCTCACCTATGATGTTGGGGCAACTCTGTGAATTGGCTACATCCTGGGATTTCTGCAGAAAGATGTTCTTATAATGGTTTCAGTAGCTTTAAAAGAAAGAAAAAAAACACACCTCAGCATCAGGGGCTTAACAAAAGAGATCAGAGCATCAGCTTTCTAAGTACTTTCCTTGTGTGGCAATCCAAACAAGACTAATCCAAGAGCAGACGACCCGTCCACACAGCTGCTGCGGAAGTAGTAATGGCATGAATGGCAGAATCCTGAGGAGCATGGAAATTGAGAATCTGAAGTGTTGAAGGTCCAGGTGGATACTCAGTCATACCTGCTCCAGGCGCTGTGGCACGTCACTCATTACATGCTTTGGCCTATCAGGGCGCTGAGGCCTTGCGATATGACAAGTGAGCTGACAAACCCTGAGACTCGTAGAGCCTGGCTAAGGGACTGTCACTGGGACTTTCGTTCTCTTGAGTCTCACGCAGAAGAACCGTCTGGGGTCTGCCCAGTTCCAGAAGTGGTTCTCCTTCCTAAGGCCACTTCATCCCACTCCCCAGTGGACCCGGAGCCTTGAGAGTGAGTCTATTTCAACACGGAAAGAGCTGCTCCGGACTCACGGTGGGCCAGCATTTTTTTTAATATATTTTATTGATTTTTTACAGAGAAGAAGGGAGAGAGATAGAAAGTCAGAAACATCGATGAGAAAGAGAGACATCGATCAGCCGCCTCCTGCACGCCCCCTACTGGGGATGTGCCCACAACCAAGGTACATGCCCTTGACCGGAATCAAACCTGGGACCCTTCAGTCCGCAGGCCCACGCTCTATCCACTGAGCCAAACCGGTCTCGGCTGGACCAGCATCTTGATGCAGAGGACTCTGGGATGCCACGGCTTCCCAGAGCAATGGCCGCAGAGTCTTTGAACATCGTTGATGCTACTCCACGTGGCTTCAGTTACCTGATGTGGCAAAGGCCAGTACACCTAAGCCAGCCGTGGTGGCTGAACTCTGTAGGGCTCAAGAAAAAAGTCAGCAGCTTGTCTTACGTCTTGCTTAATCTATCTTATCTGTCTGACATGAGGAAGTCAGTCTTCTTGTTTCCCCTTTTCCCCAGCTTCACAGGGGTGCACACAGATCACCTGAACATGTGTGTCTTATTTCCTTATTTCGGCTCTGATCTATTTCAGGCATACCTTTCCTTCTTGATCCAGAGTAATGTGTCTCTACTCCTTGACTTGGTTATGCTTTCTGTACTGACAAATCGGTCATTTTATCACTAAAAAAAAAAAAAAAAAAAAAAAAAAGACTGCCTGGTCTGCATGGATCAGCAGTTGAGCATTGACCTATGAACCAGGAGGTTCGATTCCCAGTCAGGGCACATGCTTGGGTTGTGGGCTCGATCCCCAGTGTGGGGCATGGAGAAGGTAGCCAATCAGTAATTCTCTTTCTCATTGGTGTTTCTCTCTCTCCCTCTCCCTTCCTCTCTGAAATCAATCAAAATATATTTTTAATAGACCAATGGCAAGACAACTTTTTAAAAAATTCTCGATCTGTGCCCTAATCTTAATGCCTTAAGTAAACTAACTTGTATCAGTTCTACCCAAAACACTGCAAATGTTGTCATTTGAAATTCTTCTAAATTACAAAAATGGGTATTTGCTCCCCCTCCCCCCATTCACACACACACTTATTGTTTTCTTCCTTCTTCTGAATTGTTCCTATTGTCTTTTCATTTTCCTTTTGCTGACCAGCAGTTCAAGGGAAGTTCATATGAGGACTCAAATCCATCTGCTAATAAGGATAGATGTGTGATTCCTCATCCGACCACCCTCTTATAGGGACATTTTTGAAACAGAATAGTTAGTCCAATTTTCCAAATGATGTGAATTCATCTCATGAATGCTATCAGAGAACTACATGGTGTTTAATAGCACATCTTTGTCCCACTCAACTCCCTTTTCTGCAGGGGCAGAAGGGGAGTTTGGGGAATGGAGAGTAGCTGAACCATCACACTTAAAATGATACCACCTGCCGAGACCGGTTTGGCTCAGTGGATAGAGCGTCGGCCTGCGGACTGAAAGGTCCCAGGTTTGATTCCGGTCCGGGGCATGTACCTTGATTGCGGGCACATCTCCAGTGTGGGGCGTGCAGGAGGCGGCTGATCGATGTCTCTCTTTCATTGATGCTTCTGACTTTCTATCTCTCTCCCTTCCTCTCTGTAAAAATCAATAAAATATATTTTTTAAAAAATGATACCACCTGTCTCAAAAAGGCCTCACTGTGTCCCTCTGTGGTGGTGACATTTTGGATAAAAATGAAGTTGACTGAACCTCTGCCTACGTAGCACTTACAACCTGTCATGCTTGCTCTCACCCAGTACCTGGACCTGACATCTGTAATTTGCATGTAATGAATGATACTTTGCTTTGATAACTTTAATGCCATTTTACATTCATCTAAATTGCATGCTGAGCCCTTTATAGAAGATAGTCATTATCTGGTGCTTCTGATGAGCTTTACAGAGAGATGTAAAAACCTCGCAGTGCCAGGAAGTGAGGACATACTCTGAAAATGACAGGGCACCTCAAAGGGCAGAGGAGCCAACCTGAAGGAGCTCCTAAAGGCCAAGCTGGCACAATTCAAGCAACAAAACAGTAATTGCCTTGGCCGTGCCCGTGTCCGATTTGATTCCCAGTCAGGGCACATACCTGGGTTGTGGGTTCGAACCCCAGTTGGAGCATGTACAGGAGGCAACCAATGCATACTTCTCTCTCTCTCTCTCTCTCTCTCTCTCTCTCTCTCTCTCTCTGCTTCCCTCCCTCCCACCTTCCCTCTCTCTCTCCCTTCTCCTCTCTCTAAAAATCAATGAAAAACTATCCCCAGGTGAGGATAAAAATATATAATAAATCTATTGAATAAAAAACCCACAGAATAAAAGTCATATCTTTAAGTCCATCCATATATATAAAAGGTTAATATGCAAAGTGTCCCCTCAGGAGTTCCATCCGGAGACTGGGACTTCAATTGCTTGCTATGACGTGTGCTTACCACCAGGAGGCAGCATGGAACGTGGCAGGTGACCAGTGGGGGCACAGTGTGGGGTGCTGAGGGAGCGAGGGAAGGAGGAGGCTGGGAGGTGGGGAGGCAGGGAATCTGATCGACCCTGATCACTGGCCAAGCTTAGGGACCCTGCCCATGCACGAATTTCACGCACTGGGTCTCTAGTATGGCTATAAGGAAGTAGCTGACTAAATAAGTCAGAGAGATGGGATCAGTCTTCCTTGCAGAGGAATTCCAATGAATAAATGTAGAGAAAAATGAGGGAAAGAGATAATCACCATAGGACACCACAGTGATAATTGATGCAGGTGCAATCCACCTCCAAATCTCAAATTAGTGGGTTCGTTTAAGGAGAAGCCCTGGCAGACAGCCAGCGATCGAGGCTCCGTGCTCACAGTTTTGACGCAAGCATTCCCCTTCTTCCTTTGCATCGCATACACTGGGTTAACGATAACTTGTTTGAAACACAACAAAAGCTGCAGAAATCATATCTTGCTCCATTATACTTGACCTGGCTTCCCCACCACTCTTGGAATGACCCATTCACTCCCTGCTTTTTCCTTCTCAGTGAATACTTGGCAACAAATCCAACAAAGATGGTTTTACCAGCTCTATAGAGATAAACATGAATCGAGACAGAGAAGTAGATCATTTCTAAGACAGCTAAGGTTTGTAGGAAAAGCTTGCTTTGTAACAGAAATAATCAGAAGGTGAAATATGCTCTCTCACAGGCTATAAAAAGTGGAATAGGATGTTCCTGTTTAAAAATCCAAAGAGCGCCTGGATAATGGACTTCAAAGTTGATCAGTCATAGGAGCTTCTATCAAAACCAAACAAGAAGAGCCCCGGTTTAGGGACTAACTTGCCAAGAACATTTTCCATCTTCTTGCACAGCAATTCTTTATCTAAAAACTAGTAAATTGGGAAAAGAGTCCAAGGAGATTAACAAGAAATACGGTTGCTGTTGTTTTCTACACTCTAACTGGCCCACTCCCCCTCACAATTACAAGGGGTCAAGTGTAAAGGACACCTTCACAATAAACAGTGAGCAAAATGACATTCTACAAAAGCACCGGCCAGTAATTTAAGATCACATTTGTGAATTACACATTATAATAAATGTTAACAACTTTACATAGAATAATTGGTGTTTAACATAGGAATAAACTATCCCTATAGGCCGGTGGTCAGCAAACTCATTAGTCCGCAGAACCAAATATCAACAGTACAACGATTGAAATTTCTTTGGAGAGCCACATTTTTTAAACTTAAACTTCTTCTAATGCCACTTGTTCAATATAGACTCACCCAGGCCGTGGTATTTTGTGCAAGAGCCACACTCAAGGGGCCAAAGAGCCGCATGTGGCTCGTGAGCCACAGTTTGCAGACCATGGTCCTAGATCATGACAGTTCTTTATCTTTCCTTCCTTCCTTCCTTCCTTCCTTCCTTTCCTTTCCTTCCTTCCTTCCTTTTTTTCTTTCTTTCATAGATTTGAGAGAAACATCGATTTGTTGTTCCATTTATTTATTCATCATTTGCTTGATTCTTGTATGTGCCCTGACCAGGGGTCGAACTCACAACCCTGGCATACTGGGACGTCGCTCTAACCAACTGAGCTACCCAGCCAGGGCCCTGGGTTTTTAAAGTGTGTAGCGGCACGTGCTATAGGAACTTGTCACCAATGCACGTTGTGAACCCCACCCCAGACCTTCTGAGTCAGGAACTCTGGGGGCGGGCCTCAGTGTCTGGCGTCTGAACCTGCGCTCTGCAGGATTCTGATCAGCCAGAGTGAGAACTGCTGCTTTACCCCGCTTCCCAGAGCCCATGTGATGGCTTTGGTTATCTGGTTACCTGGACAACCCTCAGTGATGAAAAAGGGCTGGAGGGAGTGACACTCATCCCTGAGCTGATAAGACCAATCTAGAGTGTATTATTACAAAAGTAATACCTGCTCACTTTTTAATTAACAGAACATTAAAGATACAGTATAAAGGCCTAGATGGTTTGGCTCAGTGGATATAGTGTCAACCCTCAGACTGAAGGGTCCTGGGTTCAATTCTGGTCAAGGACACATACTTCGGTTGCAGGCCCTGGTCAGCGCATGAAAAGGAAGCAATCATCTCACATCAATGTTTCTCTGACTCTCCCCTTCCCATTCACACTCTCTAAAAATCAATGGAAAAATATCCTCTGGTGAGAAAAAAAAAATATATATATATATATGCTGAGTGGCCAGATTATTATGAACACACAATAATCTGGATACTCAGTGTATGTCTATATAATAAAAGGCTAATATGCAAATTGTCCCCTCAACCAGGAGTTTGTCCAGCAGGCAGGCCAGCAAACCACCCATGTCCCCTCCCCCTGCCAGGCTGGCCAGACCCCAAGCATGCACGAATTCATGCACGGGGCCTCTAATATATACTGAGTGGCCAGATTATTATGTGTTCAGAGATAATAATAATAATAATACACACACACACACACACACACACACACACACACAGTATAGGTGAAAATCTTCCATAATCTCACAATCATTAATTATTGAAGAAATAACTGATAATCACTGCTAACATCTGATGGAATTTTCCTCCAGACAGTTTTTAAATGTGTGATGATTGCTACATACTATAATTGTAATTTTTTTGAGCTGGTAACTGCTCTTTAGTGCTCTCGTGGTGGAAACTGAAAACCTTGGTGAGGGAGGACTTTTTTTTCTTGGAGAATTCCCAAATCGCCTTTCCTTTTTCTCATAAATTCTATTGTGAAATATTAAACCTGTCTGGAACAGAACTTTCTGAGACTGTATTTCATAACCTTCTGGGGAGAAATAAGAATTCCTGATTAAAATGCTTAAGGAATTATTTTATATTTATTTCTCTGAAATTTAGCTTTTTTCAGGGAAATCAATTCCCTTCTCGCCTACCTACACTCTCTGCTGACCTCAGGTCAGAAGTCTAACGAGCTTCAAACTGATATTCTTTTCCTGTGTCAGGTCTAATGATGATTATCTAACCATTCACTTTCCAGAAAACATCCTGACCCAACAGTGAATTTTAAAAGGCAACTTTGCCATGTGTTCATAATTAAATATGTCTGAAGATTTACATATGCATCAGTCTCTTCTAACACTAGAGAAAACAAGCAGCCTACCAGATAGGGACTGGACTTTTTCTCGGAACACAAATACAGAGGGAAAAAAAGTTAAATCTGCCCTGGCTGGGTGGCTCAATTAGTTGGAGCATCGTCATGTATACCAAAAGTTTGCAGGTTCGATTCCCAGTTAGGGCACATACCTAGGTTGCAGGTTCAAACCCTGGTTGGGCATATGAGAAGCAACCAATTAATGTCTGTCTCTGTCTCTCTCTATCTCCCTCCCCTCCTCTCTCTGTAAAAGTCAATAAAAATAGGAGGCAAAGATGTTTTAATCAAAAGACAAGAAGGATCTTGGAAATTTGAAATATCAAAGCCAAAATTTTAAGAACTAAAGAAAAGAGTTAAAGCCAGAGAAATATTTCAGGAGGTAAAAGATAATGAGATAAGAAAGTATAGAAAATATAATCATTCCAGAAGGTCCAATACCCAATTTATAGGCAGTCCAGAAAAAAAAAATATTATCAAATTAATAGTACATGAAAATGTCCCTAAACTGAAGGACAATTGTCTCCACATGGAAAGGTCCCACCAAGTGTCCAGGACAATAAATGGAAAAAAAAAGACACAACAAGGCAGGCACATCATGGACTTCATAACACTAGTGATAAGTCCTAAAAGTTTCCAGAAAACAAGCAAAATGCATAACCCAGGACTTGGAATGAAAACAGTATTAGACTTCTCAAAAAGGTACCTAGAACTGGAAAGATAATGGACCAATACCTTCAAAATTCTGGAAGCAAATGATCCTTAACCTAGAATTCTACACTCAACCAAACCATCAATCAAATAGGAAGCTGGAAGAATGACATTTTCAGATACAGAAGGTCTCTAACTACATTCCGTGTACTTTCTTCAAAAATGCCGGGAGAATGTGCTTCAGCAAAAGAAGGGAGTACACTGAGAAAACGGAAGACATGGACTCGGGAAGCAAAGGATGCACACAGTTCTGGGTGTCAGAAGTCTGAAATGGGTCTCACAGTTGGCAAGGCTGACTCCCTCCAGAGGCCTAGGGTAGAGTCCGTTGCTTGCCTTTTCCAGCTTCTAGAGGCTGCTGGCCTTCTCGGCTCCTAGCCCTTTTCCTGTCAACAGT
Source organism: Lasiurus borealis (assembly GCA_004026805.1). NCBI lineage: Eukaryota > Metazoa > Chordata > Mammalia > Chiroptera > Vespertilionidae > Lasiurus > Lasiurus borealis. The sequence continues at coordinate 62,892 of PVJN01006477.1, forward strand.
CACATCACTCTGAACTCTGCTTCCATAGTCATACCTTCTTCTGTGACTCTCGTCTCCCCATTCTCCCAATCAGGGTGATTACACTGGGGCATCCAGATAATCCCGGATAATCTCATCTCAAGACCCTTCGCATAATTACACTCGCAAAATTCCTTTGACCGAGTCAGGCAAGGTAAGGTTACATAATCACAGGTCTCAGGGATTAGGACATGGACTTCTTTGGCGCCGTGCATTATTCCGCTTACCCTAATGTATCTGCATTGCTTTAATAGAAAAGTTTTTTAAAAACATGCCCTCTTTGACCAAAATGGAATTAGTCATATATACAACAATTGGTGTTCATCGACATGGTTTATGATGCTAAAAATTGTAAACAACTACAAGTCCATGATAAAAAAAGGTTTAAGATATAGCTATAAAAAACTACTAAGTCGCCGAAACCGGTTTGGCTCAGTGGATAGAGCGTCGGTCTGTGGTCTGAAAGGTACCGGGTGCGATTCTGGTCAAGCGCGTACCTTGGTTGTGGGCACATCTCCAGTAGGGGGCGTACAAGAGGCAGCTGATCAATGTCTCTCTTTCAATGTTTCTAACTTTCTGCCCTTCTCCTTTCCTCTCTGTAAAAGATAGATAAAATATATTTAAAAAGAAAACTACTAAGTAGCAATTAACCATTATGCCATAGAGCTTTATGGCGAGTGAAAAAAGACGTTCACTGTATGTTAAGTGACAAAAACAAAATACAAAACGGTAAGTTCACTATGATCAATTTTTGTTTAAAAAAAACAAAGTGTGTGGCCCTGGCCAGGTGGCTCAATGGGTTGGAGCAGTGGTTGGCAAACTGCAGCTCACGAGCCACCTGCGGCTGGTGAACCACATGTAGCTTGATAGCCACGGTTCGCCGCTCGGTTGACTAATGAGTTTGCCGACCACTGGGTTGGAGTATCACCCCATACGCCAAAAGGTTTCCGGTTCCATTTTCATTTGGGGTTTGTACAGGAGGCAACCAATCAATGTTTCTCCCTCATATCAATGCATCAACGTCTGTCTCTTTCTCCTCTCTCTCTCAGCATTTTGATTACATATGTATGTGTGTACATATGCAAAGAAAGACAGAAGAGGAGAAAAATGTGTGTGTGCATGTGCACAGTCGGTATATATGTGCCAAAATCTAGAACTATGGTTACCCTTGAGTGGTAAAAGTACAGGTAATTTTCATTTTCTTCTTTATGCTCTTCATAATTTCTAGGATTTCCCCTGTGATCAGATATGCAGTACTCCTTTTTAAAAATATTTTTTTTACTGATTTCAGAGAGTAAGAGATAGAAACATCAATGATGAGAGAGAATCATTGATTGGCTGCTTCCTGCATGATCCCTACTGGGGATTGAGCCTGCAACCTAGGCTTGTACCCTGACTGGGAATAGAATTGTGATCTCCTGGTGCATAGGTCGACACTCAAACCACTGACCAACACCAGCCGGCTGGTATGCATTAGTCTTTTTTTAAAAAAATCATTATTGTTCAGATTATTACAGTTGTTCTTTTTTCCCCCATAACTCCCCTCCACCCAGTTCTCACCCCACCCTCTGCCCTTACTTCCCCCACATTGTCCTCATCCATAGGTGTATGATTTTTGTCTGGTCTCTTCCCACACTCCCCACACTCCTTTCCCCCTGAGAATTGTCAGTCCACTCCCTTTCTATGCCCCTCATTCTATTATATTCACCAGTTTATTCTGTTCATCAGATTTTTTATTCACTTGATTTTTAGATTCACTTATTGATATGTATTTGTTGTTCATAATTTTTATCTTTACCCTTTTCTTCTTCTTCCTCTTCTTAAAGAATACCTTTCATCATTTCATATAATACTGGTTTGGTGGTGATGAATTTCTTTAGCTTTTTCTTATCTGTGAAGCTCTTTATCTGCCCTTCAATTCTAAATGATAGCTTTGCTGGGTATTCTTGGTGGTAAGTTCTTGCTATTCATCACTTTGAATATTTCTCCCTTCTGGCCTGCATAGTTTCTGCTTCCTTGTAGGTAATGAACTGCTTTTCTCTTGCTGCTTTTAATATTCTTTGTCTTTTGCTCTTGGCATTTTAATGATGATGTGTCTTGGTGTGGTCCTCTTTGTATTCCCTTTGTTTGGGGTTATGTGCACTTTCTGGACTTGTAAATTTATTCCTTTCACCAGGAGAAGTTTTTGGTCATTATCTCTTCAAATAGGTTTTCAGTATCTTGCTCTCTCTCTTCCTCTGGCACCCCCATAATTCTGATATTGGTACGCTTGATGTTGTCCAAGAGTCTCCTTACAATATCTTCAAATTTTTTGTATTCTTTTTGCTTTTCCGTTTGAATGCTTTTTGCTTCTTTGTATTTCAAATATTTGACTTGATTTTTGCAGTCCTCTAGTCTGCTGGTAGGTCTCTGTATAATATTGTTTTATTTCAGTCAGTGTATGTTTAATTTCTAGTTGGTCCTTTTTCATATCCTCAAGGGTCTCACTAAATTTCTCGGCCTTTTCTAGGAAATTCTTGAAAAACCTTATAACCTTGGTTTTGAACTCTATATCCAGTCATTTGCTTTCCTCCATTTCTTTCATTTGTGATGTGTTTCTTTGCCTCTGCATTTTTTCTGCTTCCCTGAGTTGACAGAGTGGATTTGTGTGCTAGGCGTCCTATAGGGCCCAGTGGCTCAGCCTCCCCCAGTTACCTGAGGGGGACACTTTTGGTGCACCCCTTTGTGGACTGTGTGTACAGCCTTGTTGTAGTTAAGTCTTGATTGTTGTTGGTATCACTGGAAGAAATTGACCTCCAGGCTGATTGACTGTGAGGATCAACTGTGTCTATACCTGGAGAACTTCTGTGCTGGAGACAGCCTTATGAGACAAGACTTGCGAAATTGCAAAAGCCTCTGCTCAGCTTGGATGGGATGGAGTCTCAGTGTGGAGCCGACAGACTTGGCTTCCCATCAGCCCTGCCCTATGAGGCCCCCGGGTCTCAGTGTCCCTTGGTAATTGCTCTAAGCAGCTCTGAGAGAAAGCCACCCTCGAGTTTCACCCACTGCCAGACACCCCAGTTTCTCCCAGAATGAGTCTAAGTTCCCAGAAACTCGCCCAGAACTGGAGTTCAGTGCAGTCGGGAGCTTCTGCCTCCCTCCCGCTTTAGAAAGCCAGCCTCGCGCTCAGCCGCCCATGCACTCAGCAGTCAGTCCTCTCTGCGTGCACGCGCATCTCCAGACCTCTGCCTTCCGCAGCTCCCCTGAGTCTCAGTGTGCTTTCTCTTTTCCTGACAGTCCACATTCCCCCCAAATGGGTCTGGGTTGCCAGAGTCTCACCCGGGACTGGAGTTCAGCGCAGTCAGGAACTTCCGTCTCCCTCCCGCTTGAGGATGCCAGTCACACACTCAGCCACCGTGCACTCAGCTGCCCATCCTCTCTGCATGCACGTCTCTGAACCTCAGCCTTTTGCAGCTCCTCTGAATCCCAATGTGCTTTCCTCTTTCCTTCTAGTGGTAGAATTTCCACTTTCCTGAGGTTCTGGATGGTGTCCGTTCTGTCTTTTAGTTGTAGTTTTGATACTGTTGTGCGAGGCAGCAGTTTAGGTGTTTACCTATGCCGCCATCTTGGTCACCCCTGCATTACTCTTATAACCAGAAAAAACGTTATTTCCATTTTGGAAAAAATAAATAACTTTTAAAAATGAGCATCTGAGGCAGAGACTAACTATAGCAACAGCTGTCACCAAAGATGACACATGTAGCAATTAGCACAGCAAACAAAAGAAAAGATGTCAGCCACCCTTAGTAATTAACACTCTCTAAAACATGGTCTGGCTCTACATGTTGAAGCCATGTTCGTGGATCTCCATATATTGTTCTCTTTAGAATCTTGGTTTGTGCTAAGGTCTGTGAGGCAGAATGTCCTGGAGAGTGCAGAATCTCAACTGGTTTCCAGGCAGCATTCAAAAAAGGCAGCTCAATTCCCTTCCTTGACCATTAGGGGGGGCAAGAAAGCTTAAGAAGAGTCCTTACCAGTTAAAACATCAATAGGAAGAGACCAAATTGCAGGAGACAAACACAAAAAACCCAGGTAGAAGGGCCCAGAAGTCATCCCGGTCCATTTTGGTGAGATGTGTGCCAAAACTTTTCAAAGATGTAAAGTAATGACAGAATTTTCTAGAGAAAACCAAGTTGAGTGTCTATAAAATGTATTTCAGTATCTCACAATCACACTTGTCATCAATATATTTTTCTATTGTAAGCTTTTTAAGCTTACAATAACTCTGGTTAAAATTTCTCTCTGAAATAAATAAATATATATATTATTTAAAAAAAAAAACAAAAACATTTGGCCCTAGCCTGTTTGATTTAGTGGACAGAGTGTTGCCCTGCGGACCAAAGGATCCTGGGTTGGGTCCCAGGTTTGATTCCCGTGAAGGGCACATACCTTGGTTGTAGGGTCCTTGGGTCCTGGCTCTGGTCCGAGGCAACCAATCAATGTGTTTCTCTCACATCTATGTTTCTCTCTGTCTTTCCCTCTCTCTTCCACTCTCCCTAAAAATCAATGGGAAAATATTGAGTGAGGATTAACAAAACAAACAAAAAAACATTGCAATACCATTTTTCACAGATCAGATTGGCAAAAATTTAAAAGCTTGTGAATACACTCCGCTAGCCAGGCTACAAAACAAGCAGTCCTGCATTGCTGGAAACAACTCCTGTGGAAGAGTTGGCAATATCTAAGAATATTCCAGATACAGTTTACCCATCAATCTGGTAATCTCATTTCTTTCTTTTTAAATATATTTTATTGATTTCAGGGAAGAAGGTGGGGGGGAGAGAGAGAGACATCAATGAGAAAGAATCATTGATCGGTTGCCTCCTGCATGACTAGGGATTGAGCCCGAAACCTGGACATGTGCCCTTGACCAGCATCAAACCCTGGACCCTTCAGTCTGCAGGGCCGACACTCTATCCCCTGAGCCAAACCAGCTAGAGTGCAACCTCATTTCTTAGAATTTACCCTGAAGATTCACCTCCAACAAGATGAAAATAAATAAATATACACATGGTTTTTTATTACAGTATTATTTGAGTTGAAAAATATCAGAACCTATCTAAGTGTCTAAATATAAGAATGTGGTAAAATAGTGGCTTAGCTATAAGTACTATGCAGTTGTAAAAAAGAATGAACACAATCTCACAATCTGTTATGGAGCAATTTCCAGGGTCCAATTGAAAAGAGCAAATTACAAAAAAAATATATAGAGAGAGGTTATAATCTTCTGTGTAAGGCAAAAGGGATAAGAAAACATGTAGAGAGTGGCCTCAGCGGTCCCAGATCTGTCTCAGTGTTTGGATGGAACAGACCCACCTTCAGAGCCACCTCCGGGACCAGCCAGCACACCGGGTTTTCTTCCGCCTTAACGCTTCATGGCGAACCACCATGAGCGGCCACCGCGGTCAGAACCAGTCCACCAGGTGAGGCTGCGGCCACCCGCCTGGCCACCTGCACCCACCGCTCTGGGGGCTGCTGCTTCCACCGCCACCACGCGGCTCCGGAGGGGGGGACCACGAGCTGGTGGAGAAGCAGCGGGAGGCGCTGAGCATCTTCTGAAGCTGCAAAGGCAGCGAGGCGGCCGCCGTCTCCCCAGGCCGCGCTGGAGCCTCCACAGGGAGCGGCCAGACCCAGGCCCGTGGGGGCCGCCTGGGCCTCGGAGAGGAGCCAGAGCCCGACCTTCGGGACCTGCAGGCCCAGTGCGGCCGAGCACGCGCAGACCCTCAGCTCCGTGACTTCCGGAGAGCCGCTTCCTGGGGGAGCAGGTGAAGCTCCTCCACCTGACGGACATCTGCGGCTGCAGCCCCCGGACTGGGCTGGGCAGGACCCCCTCTGCCAAAGGCGCACCCTCAGGCACCACGAGGAGCCTGTGCGACCCAGAGGCCTCCGAAGGGGTCCCCTGCATTGCCCTGGGGTCAAGCTTTGGCATGAGCCTCTCCCCGAAACCACTAGCCATTCCTTTAACCACCCTGAAGCCCTCTCCCATGCACCGGACCAAATGGAAACAATAACAGTTTTTCCAGCAATAAAGAAGAAAGAAAACATACACATACCTGCTTGTCTTTACTAAAAGAAACACAGGCAGGTGAAGCCAAAAGTTGGTCACCTACAAAGAGTGGGAGGGACTGGTGTTGAAGGGCTGTGGGAGGAAGGAAGTGACACTTGTCGAAGTATATCTTCCTGTATAGTTTGGATCTGTAGAAGTATGTTAATATTCTACAAATTCAAAACTGAGATCAAGCCCTGGCTGGGTAGCTCAGTTGGTTAGAGGGTCAACCCAATATGCCAAGGTTGCACGTTTGATCTCCAGTCAGGACACATACAAGAATCAACCAATGAATAAATAAGTGGAACAACAAATCAATCTCTCTCTTTCTCTCTCTCTCTCAGACAATCAATCATTTTTTTAAAAATCAATCAATAAGGATGGGAAAGAGAAACAAACTAAAACTGAAAGCAAATTGAAAACACACATTTCAAACGAACAATGGAAGCACATTATGGGGTTTGGGAGAAGGGAGAACTAATCCAAGTAGTGTGTGAACATAGTATTTATCTATGTACCGTTTGTTTTTGAGAGGGAGTCAGAGAACTGCAAACAAGTACTGAACTATCCTATACTAGAGGCCCGGTGCATGAAAATCCACAGTCTGGGAGCCCTCAGGGGCGGGAGGTGACCTGGCAATCAGGGGAAGGTGACGCCCCATAACAACTCTGCTGCTGCCACTGCCGGCAGTGCAAGCCTGGGCCAGCCATGGCTACCTGAGCCTCTGGTGGCCCTGGGCAGCCGGGCAGCCACCAATTGAGGCTTGCCTGCACCTCAGGCTGGCCCTGGATGGCTGGGGGACTGAGGGACTCCAGGGGCAGGTGGACAGAGCGGTTGGGCCTGCCTGGGGGCAGGCCCAGCCTTGCCACATGCCTGCCACCCTGGCGGGCCTGAAGGGACTAAACGCCATCTTGTGGCTGTGGGCACCGCCATCTTTGAGGATGGGGCAGTCAATTAGCATATTCCCTCGTTATTGGCTGTGGGCTCCATATGAAGGTCAATCAGCATATTCCCTCTTTATTAGATAGGGTAACATGCAAATTGACCAAACCGTAGAATAACTGGTTGCTATGATGCGCACTGATCACCAGGGGGCAGATGCTCAATGCAGGAGCTGCCCCTTGGTGGTCAGTGCGCCCCCACAGGGGGAGCGCTGCTCAGCCAGAAGATGGGCTCATGGGTGGAGAGCACAATGGCAGTGGCGGGAGCTTCTCCTGCCTACAAAGCAGTGCTAGGGAGCAAGCAAGCAGGTGGTAAGGAGCAAGGGGTCCCAGACTGCAAGAGGGTGCAAGATGGGCCGAGGAACACCCTCCCTTAGTGTAGAATTTTGTGCACCAGGCCTCTAGTTTTTAATAGGTTTATTTACTGTAGTGGTATGAGGGAAGCAACCCTGAAACTATTTCAGGTGTGCTGTGGAATTGAACAAATCTATATCCTATATAATAAAGAGGTAATAATAATGTGTTGACTGCCACACAATAGCGCAAGATGGCTGCCCCCATGTGGTCACAAGATGGCCAGGCAGTTGTGGGGAAGGGAAGGGCAGTTATGAGTGACCAGGCCAGCAGAGGAGGGCAGTTAGGGATGACTGGGTTGGCAGGGGAGGGCAGTTGGGGGTGACTGAGCCAGCAGGAGAGGGAGGGCAGTTGGGGGCAAGCAGGTGGCAGGGGAGGGCAGAGGGGGTGAGTGGGCCAGCAGGGAAGTTGGAGGTGATCAGACCGGCAGGAAAGCAGTTAGGCATTGATCAGGCTGTTAAGGGAGTGGTTAGGTGATCAGGCTGGCAGGCAGAAGCAGTTAGGGGCAATCAGGCAGGCAGGCAGGTGAGCAGTTGGGGGCCAGCAGTCCTAGATTGTGAGAGGGATGTCCAACTGCCCATGGGATCAGGGCAGTCAGACATCCCTCGAGGGCTCCCAGATTGGAGAGGGTGCAGGCTGGGCTGAGGGCCTCTAGTATATATATAAAAGCCTATTATGCAAAGTGTCCCCTTGGGCGTTCGATCACTTGCTATGATGTGCACTGACCACTAGTGGGTGCTGCGGAACATGGCAGGCTGCCAGTGGCGGCAGAGGGAGCGAGGAAAAGAGGAGGCAGGGAACCTGATTGGCCCGGACTACCAGCCAGGCCTAGGGACCCTACCTGTGCAACCAGTTCGTGCACCAGGCCTCTAAAGAGAAAATAATTGGATATTGTTGGGAGCCAGGGCCCTCACTGTGGAAGAAGGGACATACAAATAAACTGTGGGAACTGATGGGAGGTATAAGTGTGACCTCAGGATTTCTAAAATATGTATAATACTATAGTGTGTGTGTTTGTGTGTGGGTGTGTGTATGTGTTTCCTAGCTATGGCTGCAAAGACACCCCAGTAGCAATGGACACCGGTGTTCAAATCTTGGTCTCTCACATACTTCCCCACTAAAAGGAACCAGGGCTCCTTGAAGATAGGATTTCAAGGGTGTGCAAGAGAATTCCCAAGATGAGTCTGGAGCACCTTGTTATGCTACAAAGTAAGAAATGCTAAAAATAATCATGGGGGCATAGCTTAAAGGGCATCCCACTGGCCAAAGCTGGGGCGGGGCCTGGGAATCTGCACTTCTAACAAGTTGGCAGGTGGTGATGATGCTGAGGCTGCTGGCTGGGGACTACACTTTGAGAACCACTGTGCAAAGGTTAAGAAAAAGACTAAAAAAATTAAAGTTAGCCCTAGCTGCTTTGGCTCAGTGGATTGAGCGTCAGCCTGTGGACTGAAGGGTCCCAGGTTCGATCCCAATCGAGGGCCTAGGCCCAGGTTGCAGGTTGGATCCCCAGGAGGGGGTGTGCCAAAGGCAGCCAATCAATGATTCTCATCATTGACGTTTCTACCTCTTTCCCTCTCCCTTCCTCTCTTAAATAACTAAAAATATATTTTAAAAAACTTAAAGTTGGTCGCTAGAGTTTTTCCTCTATCATATAGTACAATCTTAGACATTAAAACTTGACATGACACTTAGTCTTTGTTCCACTTTCCCTCCCCATATACCAATTAATCAATGTATGTGAATTTTTCTTTGTCAAGATTATTTACATTGCATTCTACAACTATAATTCCTCAGTTTTAAAATCTCAGTTCTGTATTTTAATGGACTCGGAGCTCCTAGCCATTCCTTTTACTGGAACTTTGTTGGGAAACCTGGTCTCCTCTCTTCTGGGTGTCAAAATGTCCAGAACAGGGGTTGACTGGACCCAGTCAAAGGTGTACCTTACCCTTCAGACTTTGGCATCCACAGATGGGCACTGCGACCAGACCTGACCTGGAAAGTGCCTCCTCCTGGGGATCTCCCCCTGCTACACTGAGGACCTGAGAAAGTAGAAAGAATTCATCTTCCCAAGTGCTTTCCATCACTCTCCATATGGCCTTGTGTCCCCTGTGTCTATTGCGTTTCTTTTTTAATATACTTTATTGATCTTTTACAGAGAGGAAGGGAGAGAGATAGAGAGTTAGAAACATTGATGAGAGAGAGAGACATCAATCAGCTGCCTCCTGCACGAGATGTGCCCGAAACCAAGGTACATGCCCTTGACCGGAATCGAACCTGGGACCTTCCACTCCACAGGCCAATGCTCTATCCACTGAGCCAAACCAGTTTCGGCTCTATTGCGTTTCTTGACTCAGTGCTTCTAAGGGGGTGGGGAGGTTTTGTTGCATTAGCATCTTTCCCTCTTATCTTTCTTGTTTGGTTGCTGTTGCACCACTGGTAGCTGCTGCTTACTGAGTTGGCTACTTAATGGAGGAGAGTAACTGATCCAGCCTTATTTCTCCTGCTTGGACCTGAAAATATCTCCAGATTAAAAAAAAAAAAAACTATTGAAAAATATAGGGTTTATTGGGTAAAATGTGCTCCATATTATACATCTACATAAAGTATTATAATGTAAATAAATTTTTTCGAGTAGCAAAAAAGTACATTCCAAAATATTTATAGTTTCCTCTGCAATAAAATTAGGGATGATTTTTAATTGAAATTTATATTGAGATAATTATAGATTTACATATGCTATTCTTATATTTCTTAATAACACATGTCCAGCTGGTGTGTGGTTCAGTAGTTGAGTGTCAACCTATGAATCAGGAGGTCCCAATTCAATTCCT
>PVJN01006478.1:0-75188 GCA_004026805.1 Lasiurus borealis
CTGGGATAAGGAGAGAGAGACTACATAACTAGACACTCAGAGAAGACAGACTATGGGGTGACAAAGAAACAGCCTGCATATGAAAGAAAAGCAAGCATCACAGAAAAGGAAGTAAATGAAATGGAAGGAAGGAACCTGCCAGAGAAAGAATTCAGAGAAATGGTCATAACGTGGCTGAAAAGAATGGAAGACAAATTCGACAATATGAGTAAGAAACTAGAGGAAGTGAAGAAGAACCAAGAAGAAATGGAAAAATGACATCACTGCTGTAAAGAACTTAATAGAGAGCATCAAAAGTAGACTAGAAGAAGCAGAGGACCACATCAGTGAGCTAGAAGACAAGGTGGTATTTAAATGTTAACTTTTAAATTAATTAAAATTATAATTTTAACAACAAGAACAAACAATAAATATTACTGAATACATTGGGACATAGCAGCTGTTTTCCTACTTTATTTGACCATCTGAATTATTGGTTTCTCGTGAAACTAGGATTTTATGGATGGACTTTGGAGAAATGATGGGGAGAATGGAATATTGCATATGAATAATAATTGTGTCATAGTATAGTAAGACAAAATATGCTACCATAAGTAAGCCTAAAAAGCTAAAAAGCTGGTAAAATGGTCATTAATGTTAAATAATTGTTTATATTGTCTTATTCTCAGCATAAAGGCAGAAATAAATCAATGACTCTGTGGATGATTATCAATATTTAGAGGCCCAGTGCACAAAATGTGTGCACTGGTAGGGGGCCTGGTGGCTGTTGGCTGCCTGGCCAGGTACTCCCTCCCTTTCCCCAGCCAGCCTGCCCCCTTGTCAAACTCCTGGAAGAACTCCGATGGAGGAGACAATTTGTATACTATGCTTTTATTGTATAGGATATGTAAGATAAAATCTCATATCATGCAAAAATTGACTTCTGGGGTTTTAGAAAGTATGTATAGTGAAAGTCATTTTATTGCCTTTGCTTACACCAAAGAGAGGAATAAAGACATCCTTTAATTTTGCAAAAATACAATTTTTGTCATCTATTAGACTTGTATCTCTTTTATTTTTTCATTGTAGATATCATAAGAAGTTTGGGAAAACATGATCACACCGAAATTTCGAAAGACTATATCATGACCTAACAGAAAAATGAAGCATTTGGAATTGGAAGATTTCTCTAAGTGTTTTGATGGACATGAACAGTGAAGTATTATTATTCACATATTCAACTCCACCGGGAAGTAATTGAGGTTTAAGAATACAGTTTTATAGCTCCATACAAGAAGTCAATGTAAAAGTCATGATTAATGCATAACCCTGTGATATCTCATAATTTGGTTCATTATCATCTTTAGTTGATTTATTTATCTATTATCAGTTACAATTAGGATCATGCCAGGCATATAAACTCACATTTAAATAAGTTTATAAAAAGACAAGTAAAAATTATGCTGGCTATATGAATTACAAATCATAGTATCTATGTCAGAAAGGTCACAATTATGATTATATTGTTTTCTTTTTGCCCTAGAAAGTTTAAATTTTAATAAATATTAAATGACATCTCTCTGTAATTTAGGAAAGTAATAAAAACTAAATTTTATTTTTATGCATGTCTATCTTTCTCTAATTGTTCATACTTTATCTTAGCACTATATATCAGGTCTAGTAATTATAAAATTTTCTCAAAATTGGTGTTTTTCCTATTCTATATAAAGCATAAAAGAAAGAGAAATTATGTCAATTTATATATCGCTAAAGCAATGTTACTGAAAAAAATAACTCATTTCTATCCTTGACATAGGCTTCAAAATTTATATAGTTGTTTAAAAAAATCCATATTTTACATTTTTATTAAATGCTATAACTCATTAACAATAGTTATTTGATATATTTGGTGTTATTCATTACTAGAGGCCTGAGGGATCAGGCCAAAATCGGTTCTCTGAAATTCCCCAAGGGTTCCTGAATTTTGAGAGGGCACAGGCCAGGCAGAGGGACCCCACAGGTGCACGGTGAGGAACAGGGGTGGTTGGCCAGCTTGGGGAGGGACTGTGGGAGGGCATCAGGGCATGTCCAAACTCAATCCCCATTGGTCAGACCTCAGAAGCAAGCTAACCTACCAGTTGGAGTGTCTTCCCCATTGTGGACAGTGCATGTCATGGCTATTGGTCGACTGGTTGACTTTCTGCTCCCTTGTGGTCAGTGCACATCATAGCAAGTGGTTGAGCAGCCTTACCATATCATTAGCATCCTAGAGGCCCAGTGCATGACATTCATGCACTTGGATGGGGGTCTTTCAGCCAGGCCTGCGCCCTCTGCAGTCTGGGAGCATCCGGCAGTCAGACATCCTTAACGCTGCTGTGGGGGCAAGAGAGGCTTGCCAGCTGTGAGCCCAGGTTCTGGCTAAGGGGTGCTCTCCTGTGGAAGCTCACTGACCATCAGGGGGCAGCTCTTACATTGAGTTTCTGCCGCTGGTGGTCAGTGCATGTAATAACAACCAGTCTTTTCATAGTTTGACTTATTTGCATATTAACCTTTTATTATATTCTAGAGGCCTGGTACACAAAATTTGTGCATGAAAGTGGGGACTCCCCTCAGCCCAGCCTGTACCTTTTCCAATCCAGGACCCCTCAGGGGATGTCCAAATGCCAGTTGAGGACCGATCCTGGGGACATCACTCTCACAATCTGGGACCACTGGCTCCTAACTGGCTCCTAACCAGCAGCCAGACATCCCTCTCACAATCCACGGCCACTGGCTCTTAACTGCTCACCTGCCTGTCCCTCGTCACCCTTAATTGCCCCTCCTGCAAGGCTGATCACTCCTCACTGCCTAATCCCAGCCATCCTGGTTATTCCTAACCATTCCCCTCCCACTGGCCTGGTCACCCCTTAATTACTCCCCAACCAACCTGATTGCCCCTAACTGCCCCCTCATTGGCCTATTAACCCCTCACAGCACCTCCTGCCAGCTTAATCACACACAAGGGCTCCCCCTGCTGTCCTAGTTGCCGCCAACTGCACCCTCCACCAGCCTAGTCACCCCTGACTGCCCCCTCCCACTGGCCTCGTCGCTCCCAACTGTCCCGCCTACTGGCTTGGTCATCCTTCACTAACTCCCCTGCTGGTCTAGTCGCCCCCATGCAGCTGCTTGTTCAGTCGTTTGGTTGTCCCTCACTAACCTCCTTGTTGGCCTGATCGTAGGCAGCCATCTTGTGAGAGTGTGAGGTTTAATTTGCATATTAACTCTTTATTATATAGGAAGATTACTCTTCGATTGGTTGAACAGCCAACCACACGACTGGACACTTAGCATATTAGACTTCTATTATATAGGATAAGAGAATTCTTGCAAGTATTTTCTGCTGAAAGTATTTCCAACAACATTATACACAAATACGATTTCAACACTATAAGCCTATAATTTTTTTCAATGTGAATATTTGAGGTAACTTTTTCTTCTCAGTACAAAAACAATAAATCCTTAATTTTCTGAGCTTTATGTGAGTTTACACTATGTTTGTGAGTACGACTATATACTAAGAAGGATGGCATCCAAAATTCATGACCTGTCCAGCCAGCCTGGCTCAGTGGTTATGCATACTTCTCTGAACCAGTAGGTCAGGGTTCGATTCCCACTCAGGGCATATACCCAGTTTGCAGTCTTGATCCCCAGTGTGGGGAGTTCAGGAGGCATCCAGTCAATGAGTTTCTCTCATCATTGATGTTTCTGCTCTCTCTCCCTCTCCCTTTCTCTCTGAAATCAATAAAAAATATATTAAAAATAAATAAATAAATGAAATCCATGACCTTACCTTACACTTCATGTTATATATATACTATATAAGTATTGTATACTTTAATCCTCCATACCATCTGATGATAATAATAAAAAATAATAATGACAAGGGGAAGGAGTTATGGTGATTGTTTTGAGTACTTTCTGCATATTATCTTATTTAAACCTCACAAAAATATATATTATAAAGATACTGTTATCATTTTCATCATTGTTTGACAGAGAACAAAATTCATGTAATAATTTAAGGAAAATTCTCAAGTCACATAGCTTGAGAGTAGAGGTTCTATTATTTGAACCTAAATAATTCAACTTCAAAATCCATGATCTTAACCCATAAATTGTACCATCTCCCTGTTAATTAAGTGGACTAGTTGGTTTCAAAGCTGTCTTGCACATGAGAAAATTGAGGGTCAGAGCTATTAATTTGCAAGTCAGGGTTTGAACGGAATTTCTTGAGTAAAATCCTATAATATCGTTTTATATCTTCGTTATGCACCAATTTTCTGTCCCCCCAGAAAAACTATTTTCTGATATCTTTCATAATATTTTTTCCTGAGCTCAGGCCTGGAAACCCCGCTCTAATGAGCTAATAAAGTTAGGCACATAATCACTTTCTGAATTGAGGGAGTGAAGTGTTAGAGAACTCAAATCCTGGAACTAGATGCAAACTGGATAGATGCTGTCAGAGAATTGCAATCAGCACAGAACATCTAGAAGATGCTAAGCAGAGAGAGCTGGACTGAAGTCCAGTTCCTTGAAGCAGAGAAGATGGCACCATCCTCCTCCCTCATAAAGGGAAGTGACATCAATCAAACTTCCCGCTCAAATATATGATGACTTAACCTCAATCTGAAAACAGTAACTTTCTCTCCTGAAGTTGAGATGGATATATTTTATTTATTTTCTTTAAACTTCTCTCTTGATTACGGTGTTACATATGTGTCCTTATTCCCCAATTACCCCGTCATGCCCTCACCCCCTGCTGTCTGTGTCCATTGGTTAGGTTCATATGCATGCATACATGTCCTTTGGTTGATCTCTCCCTTTTACCCCCACCATCCCCCCTACCTTCCATCTGATGGATGTTTCTCTCTCTCTGGATCTATTTTTGTTCATCAGTTTATGTTGTGCCTTATATTCCACAGCTGAGGAAGATGATGTGATACTGGATGTATTTTATTTTCTCCTTGGCCCTTCTGTTTCTAAAAGGCTGGCAATCTCTCCGTGTGGCAAATGCCCTTGCCTATCTCTCCCACTGAACTACTTTCAGCCTGATTGTTCCTTATGAAAAGCCATGGTTTCTGTACTGTGCATCAAGTAGAAACTGAGTAAGACACATGTATTCCAGAGAAATGAAACTGATGCAGGTTTCTTAGCTTAGTTTTTCAAGAGGGCTGGGGTCATGTAGGGAATTGATATTTATCTTCAATTTACCATATTGTATATTGAATCTGTGCAAATATTATGATATAAACTGAGTTTAATTCTTAAAACAACCCCATGGGGCAATACTATTATCACTATTTTACCGATGAGGAAAATAGACTGTGCAACATGGGAAATTCAGCGTCAGAGGAGGGATGCAATTTGGTCTGTGTTAAATTAAAGAGATTCCTCCACGCTAAATTCAAATACTGCTCAATGTAACACAATGGATATTGCCACGTGCAAACATGTGCTGAGGCACTGAGAACTGCATAGACAAACTTGATATTACAAATCACCATGAGTACTTTGATCACATAAAAATGGATGGCTTCTTTTAAATGCAATTTGATTAAAATGGGAATTTGCTGTATTATATTACTGATCTTAGAGATAGGATGCAGTATGAAAATTTGCTACCGCATAGTGATAGATTTTGAACACAAGCGTATAATTTCCTAAATCATTATTTCCTACTTGAGTTAGAGGAAGAAAAGGGGGTGAACACTTCTGAAATAAACTCATTAACATCATCACTATTGATGCAAAGTCCTGGTAGAAGAGAATATTATGAAACTGTTCAGTGCATATCATGGGGTCACTGAGTTGTCTGTAATATGTTATGTGTTGTGTTTCAAGTTACTTAAACAGTGGATATATTTTGCTTAGAAATTTAAAAATAAAGCCTGGAATTAATATTTATTTTTTTAATATTGAAATACTTCAAATAATACACTTTTCTTTTTTCTTTTTTTAAAATACATTGTATTGATTTTTTACAGAGAGGAAGGGAGAGAGGGTCAGAGAGTCAGAAAAATCTATGAGAGACAGACATCGATCAGCTGCCTTCTGCACGCCCCTCACTGGGGGTGTGCCCGCAATCAAGGCACATGCCCTTGACCGGAATCGAACCCAGGACCTTTCAGTCCATAGTCCGACGCTCTATCCACTAAGGCAAACCGGTTTTGGCACACTTTTCATGTTTAAAAATAATATTTACAAAGATTATTAAATAAAAATAGGAGAGTATTAGAAAGTCTTATTATTATCATTATCACTGCCCTCCGGTTCTTATTTCTCACATTTTCTCACTAGTACATACCACTTCAGAACATGTCTATATAGGCAGATGCATTACGTATAAATATGTTTATATAACCATCTATCTGGTATGTACTTTCTTTCATACTATATATTGTATGGATAATTTGCTTTTGTTTACCCAAAATATCTATCATGGATATACTAGTACATGGATCATCATCCTCATGGTTCATAACACTTCAACTTTGCACTCTAAAAACTATGCTGCAACAAATATCTTTATATACTTCACTGGTTGCATGATTATTTCTAGATATTTATACCATTTAAAAACATATGCGCAAAAAATATATATCGTTGCACTTTCTTCACCACTTCCTCTCTCCCCGACTTCCTTACTTCCCAAATCAAAATCAACTTTAACACAGTGAGAAGCTTTATAAAGGGGATTGTTCACCTATCCGCAGTTGTAACCCTGACAAGTTTAGTTAATCATTTCTTTTCAGTTTCTTTATTGGCAAAATAGGGTTATGCCCGGGCTCTTGTGGCTTGGTTGGCTGAGTGTCCAAGCACCTGTTGTCTGTGTCCATTGATTACACTCATATGCATGCATATACGTCCTTTGCTTGATCTCTGCCCTTTACTCCCATCATTCCCCACCTTCCCTGATGTTTAATGTTCTGATAGATGTTTCTCTGTCTCTGGATCTATTTTTGTTCATCAGTTTATGTTGTTCATTACATTCCACATGATTAAATTTGAGGCTGTCCGCTGCACCACCATCTGCCCAGTCACTGAACCAACTGAGAAGGAGTTTTTAGATTCAGCTCCGCAAGCATTACCCCCTCCCTGATTCATTCCCAGATACTCCATTTGAAGATTTAACACCTCTCTCCTCTATAATATCCCTCCTACCAAGGTCTCTTTCTTATATACTACTTCCATCAAGTTCTAACTACTCCTTTGTTTATCTCTCTTTTCTGGAAAAACTTTAATCCCTTACAAATTGAGGACACAGCACTGAGCAAAAGAGACAAAGTCCCAACGCCCAGAAACCTACAATCTGGGAGGAAGCAACTAATAAGATACACATGCAAACAAATGAATGCATCAGATAACCAGATAAACAAATGAACAAATAAAACAGTATGGAGCATAACATGTTCCAAGAAGAAAATGAAGATATCACTGTGATGCACAGAAGTGAGGAATAGTCACCGTGATGAGGTCTTTAAGGAAGGTGGCTCTCAGAGTCCTTGAGGCTGAATCCCGGAAGAGGAGACATGATCAGAACTTACAGAATGAGAGTTCCAGGCAGGGGCCAGAGCACATGAGCCTGGATCATGGGAGCGAAACTGGATTCCCCCCACCCCTACATTCAGTTCATCTGTTCTAGCCATATTATTTTACAACTTATTATATGCCTGTAACGATGAAAATAGACTCTTTCCTCAATGGAACTCACACAGTGGGAGAGCAGGTGAAGATGAAACACACGATAAACAGATAAGCATATTAATAAGCAAAATAATTTTCAGATTCAATAAGGTTTAGAAAGATGGTAGGATCTTGGTGCAATGGAGGAGGTGGCTAGGACCTCTCTAAGCAATTAATGTTTGATCAGAGCACTGAACAAGATGGAGTGAACGTAATGGAATCGGGAAAAGGGCACACCAAGAGGGGAATAGGGCGGGACAAAGCCTCAAGCCAGACTGAGTCTGCCCATTGGAAGAACAGGAGGGGGTGGGAGGGGAGGGCTAGAAGTCACAGAGACACTGGCAGGGAAAGAACTAGACTGGTAGGCCGGGGCCACACCACCACTGTGCTCCGAATCGAATGGGCACAGGAGAGGGAATGTAGGAGGAAGAAGCTTAAATCAAACTGTCCCCACATCACTTTCTACTTAAACAATAAAGAGGGGATGCTTCTCAGAACGCTTCCCTCAGGCCCCTCAGTGCCCATATATCTTGTCCTGTTGAACATTAAAATCTTCTATAAAGTTTCTTAAACAAGTATTTCTGGCTTTCTCCATGAGTCATGCATAGATATGTATAATTTTTATTTTTAATCATGGGCAATCCGATGAGCAACAAAAGGAGAAAAACACTATTGTCTATTCAGATGGTCTAACGCACTATTGTTCATGGGGGAAAAAGGAGGAAATTATCAGGAGGAAATATGTTATCATCAATATGATTTCTTTCTCATTTTAGCTACATTTTTATCATGAAGATTACCAACTGCGAAGTGTATTGATGTGACGTTCACTCATAGTTTGCTGCCTGGATATTATTGAAGATTTCTGCATTCTCTTTGCAAACTTGACTCTCATCGCTAATGAAAATATTAGTTTGCAGCAGATGAATACATTTTAATGGTAAAGTTTCTGAAAGCCTATCTTCCTGATACCACAGGGATTACAAATTATCTAGTCATAACTTAATAGATATTACATTAGAGTCTAAATATTATTAAGGTTGTCTTGATGGATAATTCCATGACAAATAAAATATTCTTTTAAAGTGTTATAATAAACCGACTTAATTTCTGTTTTATATGTTCAACAGTCGCAAAGTATCACCGGAAATTAAAATGCACAAAAGACTTATCTTAATGTTTAATATGAAAAAAAGATAAAATAGAAAGAAAATAATGCTCAGTAATCTTCCATCTGAGCCTGAGAATTTCAATGCCAAATGACTTCAAAGAATAAATTCTAATAAAATGGCAAATATACTGGTACATTATGTGTGAGTCTTATGTACAGTAAAGAAAAAATTGCACTAAATGTGGTATTTTGTAGACATGAAAGAGGAGCTTTTTCTGAAAATGAGATGAACCAGAGTTCCTCAAAATCAAAATAAAAGGAAATGTCCTTTCTAAAACAATCCTGCATGCGAATATCACACCACTCAACAAACATAGTTAGATCTAGAGATTATGTATAAAAGTTTCCTTAATTATCACAGTAGTTTTCTCTCTAAATAGGTTTTCAGAGACTATTTTCTATATAGTAATGTTCAGAAAAGTAATGATAGATTTTCTAAAAGTGTTGAAGGTGCCATATTAAAACTATAAGCACTAGAGTGCTGATTTTTGAAGGGAAATAAGAAGGTTTAAAAACAAAACACAACCATATGAGGCATATCACGATACAAAATACCATAATCGGTTTGTTTTTAAATGTTTGTATATACGCAACTAGAATACATCGACAGCTCAAATACGATATAACCTCTTTTCGTAAAGATTATGAAAGAAGTTGTGTGTTTAAAAAACTTGTAAAGTATTGCCTTAGAATTCCTAAGAATGTATTTCATGCCAGAGCATGATAAATGGCCTCGTGCTGAAAGAAGGATGGGCGAGATCTTTTCCTTCATTAAAGAGAGGAGCCACCGAGAAAATATTAATTAAGCAGGAAGATCACGCAACATCAACCTTCGTTAACGATTTGACTATGGTGGCTTCCCAACATGTATGTGGAAGACATAAGAATCACCACTTTAAAGAGAAAGTACCATATAAACCAAATAGGCTTTTCTCTACATCTCAAATTGTGATGGCTGATTCACTTACCATCTTAAGAGGAGAAAAGATCGTTTCAAGTCAGTGATGATCAATTCTATACCAATAAAATGTTGTCGACATTTGCAAAAATCTGGTATTTCAAACTTTGACAATTAACAGCAGCTAAACTTGTCCTATTTCAGAACTTTGTTTCCCATTAAAACTGACCTCCTCAGGCTTAGATTTATATTGAAAAGTGTGAGAAAGTGCTAATTATCCCAAAGCAATATACATTTAATGCCAGGAAGGTATGACACACCAATCATTTCCATTCTTGTAACATTATTTTCCCAGTGAGATGGGGAAAAGGAGACTGGCAGGGGATTGCAAACCATGAGCCAGCACCAGGCTCAGCACTTCATGTACCCCATTTTCTATCATTTTCAAAGTATACTTCTGACTGGTTATTGTTAAGCAGCTGACGGAGGTTAGCTAAATTAACTAAAACCACTTAGCTTGTCAGGGGCATTGCTTTATAGTATCACTTTTGGCCTCTAGTACATATATGATCTGTCTGTGAGTTGCTGGCTGTGAATAGTTCTTTCAAAAATTGCTCTCCACTGGAGTTGTCTATGACAGGACAGTTTCAGGAGCAGGTGCTGAACCACTGACTGAACTGTTACAGGGAGAGGCACTCCTGCCTGAACTAGCCAGTGGGGAGAAGGAAGAGGGTGAACACAGTTTAAAGATGGAGTGTGTTTGTAAACTTTCCTAAACTTGGCCATATGCCTCTAATAGGATACAACTGATGGGGAATATAATTACAATAAATTATGTTTTATGAAAGGAAATGTGTTCCAGGAAAGGATGTGACTTCTCTATTATTGGGATATGGCTTTCTCTTAGAGATCCCCAACACATATCTGAATATAGTCTTAAAATTACCTTATAACAGAGTAGGTACAAAGGTTCAAAGTCTTGAGAATAATGGTTTTTAAACAGAAAACGATTTAAACCAGATTAGAAAATGCTCTGTCAGGCCACTTGACTCAGGATTTGCAAAGGTCAAAATAATCATATTATTTCTGAAACTCAAAAGAATATTAACATGGATATTCAAAATTAATAAACTATTCATAACCGATAATATTAATGATGTATAAAATTTTTCTAATGTTCAAAAGAAATATTCTAAAGCTGCAAATATGATGCAATGTGATACAGGTATGTCATATCTATATCTATATCTAATCTATCTTTTATATATATATGAATAAGCCTTATATATGCTGTATATCTAAAAGCCATAAAAGGAACAACATAATTAAACTAATATTCCTTCAGATATGGACTTATAAAGGAGGATTTAATAAAGTATTACATGTGTTATATTTTCCAATCAATCATCCCCTGATTTTCTTCAATATATTCAAATAATTTATCTTCCTCTAATCATCTATCCAGATCCTCACTTGTCCATCACAGTAGGTTGAACTACCTAGGAATACAATATCAAATATAAAAACAGCCATTAGGATTTACATTTAGCCTTCCGCGTGTCACATTTCATTCTTGATATAAATCACTCCAGTTATATCCTATCTTTTAAGAAGCTAGACTGCCTCGGCAAGATTTTACTGTGTAAAGTTTATTTTTAGGTTCTGAATGGCATCATTAAACAAAATGAGAAATAGTCCTTTGATGACACAATTGACAATTATTTATTCATCCCTAGACTTTGATACATTCTAGAGCAGTGGTTCTCAACCTTCCTAATGCCACGACCCTTTAAGACAGCTCCTCATGTGGTGGTGACCCCCACCCCTAAAATTATTTCCATTGCTACTTCATAACTGTAATTTTGCTACTGTTATGAACTGTAATTTAAATATCTGATATACAGGATGTATTTTCATTGTTACAAATTGAACATAATTAGAGTATAGTGATTAATCACAAAAACAATATATAATTATATATTGTGAAATATTTATTTCTAATTACAAATAAATGAAATTTTTTGTCTTGAATCATGGTGTAGCATGGGTAACAGTCATCATATGACAACATTAAACTACATTGCTACACTTTGCTACACCGAGGAGCGGTGTGTTGGTTCCTAGGACCATGGGAAATAGGTGTTTTCTGATGGTCTTAGGCAACCCCTGTGAGAGGGTCATTGACCCCCAAAAGAGTCGCGACCCACAGGTTGAGAACCGCTGTTCTAGAGGCTAAAAACTTTATAATATGTCCCAAATCCATAAAGTGTAAAATGAAAACAGAGATGTGAGCTGGCCATCCATTTGCCATTGCAATATGGTGGATTTCAAAGGTTGCTTACATACGTACAAAGTCAGATTCATGTGTGTGTGAAAAGACAACTATTTTTTAAAATATATTTTATTGATTTCTTTAAGAGAGGAAGGGAAAGGGAAATAGAGAGAAACATCGATGAGAGAGAAACATCAATCAACTGCCTCCTGCACACCTCCTACTGGGGATGTGCCCTTGACTGGGACCTTTCTGTCCACATGCCTATGCTCTATCCACTGAGCCAAACCTGTTAGGGCTACAGAAATATTTTTAAAACATGAAAAGGATGTATTTAGTGGCACAAATGGGTATTCTAAAGTATTTTAAAAATCAAATTGTTACTTAAAATATAAAAACCAAGACATTTCAGAGTAATGAATTATTAATAATTTCAAATATTTTTATGCCTCAAATTTAAAACAGAGACTTCTTTCTAAATAAGGTTGTAGACGAAGTTGCATGGTGCCACTAAAATACAAATTTACAATGTAATTTTCAGATGTAAAACATCCTTGAAGATTCAGTAATTCATATGTTTATATTTGATATTTTGCAGCTGAAGATTACTTCATTTTATTCTAAATTGTATACAAGCACAAACACACAATGAGTTGCCTTTATAGCACACAGCATTCTATCAATAAAATTTAAACTATCAAGTTAATCTTTAAACTCCTCCAGAAAGAATGAGTTATGAAAATGCAAGTAACACCACAATTATGTGCACCTAAGTGGTATTAACTTTTTATATCTCTGTAATTAGACAGCAAACACCGATCATTTAAAACTTGGAAAGAAAATCATCTACAGGATTTACATGATCTTAAGTGTTTTAGTTTCCATAATGTTAGCCAATATTCATAAAACATTAAGATGCACATAAATACAGTCCAACGGGATGACCCAAAAGCATGCAATCGTAGTTAGGAAAATCACAGTTTTGGAAAAGTATTCTGTAAATAACACTGATAATTCCTAGATGGCAAAGTGAGAAACCGATACATGGACAATTTCCCGAGGTTCCCATTTAAAATGGTATCTTTCAAAATTAACATCACCTTCTCCAGTATGTAGAAAGAGTGTTTTAAAGATTTCAGTAAGAAAATAAACACAATTGTCAGATCAGATTATGTGAAAAATCTGAAGTAGGTTAGGAAGGGCTTTTTATCTTTATAATAATTTTTGGGGTACTCTGTTGTCCTCCTAGTACCTCCTAGGTTTTTTATTACCTTCAGTTATTGTCAATCCATTTCTGCAAGGATGTGAAAATATCAAACTGCAGCAGTTTTCAAACTTCAGTATGAACAAAAACCAAACACAAACTTGTTTAAGAATGCAGTTTACAGATTATTCTCAGCAGAGTTTGTGATTCAGTATTGGGGACAAAGGCCCAAGAGCCTGTATTTTTAATTATTCTGACGCAGGCAATCTGGAGACCCAACTTTGAAAACTTTGTCATCGGGAATACTTGAATGAGTAAAAGTCTCCTGTCCATGCCATTAATTTGCATAGGCTCTACATGTATGTACACATGCAAACACATAGACAGGGAAGTATAGATGGAATTTTAAAAAAAGGAAGTAAATGGAAGAATGAAGATAGGCAGAGAGAGACAAAATAGAAAAATGGTTATGGAGGAGGTCATAAAGAGGTAGGTCATGAGCTGGATCTCATCCATGGAAGTGTTTCATCAAAACTTGCACAATTATTGAAAATAACTATAATTTAAATTAAATGCTAATTTAGTTTTAGATGAATCTGTAAGAGACACTTCTCCAAAGGGGTTATCATGACTTTGATTTATTCATTGCTCACTTTTATGGACTTCTCTTCCATTTTCTTATTGTTATTTAAAAAAATTAAATTTAATTAAGATCAGAATTGGTTTCTCTTTAAAAAAAAAAAAAAAGGGAAGGCATGAAAAAACTTTCTTTACATTATTCCATGGAAATAGTCAATTATTGCTTACTAGCTAATGCCCTCTTTAGGTAGGTAGGCACTCTTTAGTTGCTGATACTTAATGTGATTATTGGTTGAAAATGCTTAGTCTGATTACCTGAAATAAATATAAACACCTATATAGGCTCTATTTTATCTTCAAACCAGGTAATTTTAAAAAATAATAACAATAAAATAAAAACCCAACTTTGTCCTCTTCACACATTTATGTTGCTTAGACAGCCTTTCTAGCCAGTTAAGAGATACCCCTGAAATATGATTACCCTTCTCAGTGTTAAGGGGTACACAAGTACATCCTATATAATAAAAGGGTAATATGCAAATTGACCCTAATGGTGGAACAACTGGGAATCACCAGTCACTACGATGTGCACTGACCACCAGGGGGCAGATGCTCAATGCAGGAGCTGTCCCTGGTGGTCAGTGTGCTCCCATAGGGGCAGCTGCACTCAGCCACAAGCCCGGCTGATAGATGCAAATGCAGCGAAGGTGCCGGGAGCTGGCCTAAGCCATCGGTCGGACATCTCCCAAGGGCTCCTGGGCTGCCAGATGGATGTCTGACTGCCAGCTTAGGCCCGATTCCCCGGAGGGCAGGCCTAAGCCAGCAGGTGGACATCCCTCGAGGAGTGCCAGACTGCGAGAAGGTGCAGGCCAGGATGAGGGATCCCACCTAGTGCACGAATTTTTGTGCACCAGGCCTCTAGTAGACATATAAAGGCATATCCCTTTTACCGCCTCTTAAAATGAAAGATGAGACTTTTTGTGGTGAGCACACAGTGCAGTATATGATGTATCACATAATCGTAAACTTGAAACCTATCTATCTCTGTATCTGTCTAAATAAATTAATAAATAAACAGCCTAATTAGCCGGGCATCACAACTGCTCAGGAGGAGCTGCACGCATAGATGTGTGGGAGGGGACTGCGTGCCACCCCCAGCCCCAGTGGCTTGGGAGGGGATGGTGGCCAGAGTGGAGACACAATACATGGAGAGGCTGGGGGTGGGCCAGAGCAGACACACAACACATAGGAGTGCCTGACCGACCCCAGCAACACAACGTGGTGGGTGGGGGCATGCTACCAGTGGCCGCCCCGTGGCTCAGAGCACACCCCATCCCAATGGACACAACATGGTGGCCAGCACTGCGTGGGTCCGGAGAGGGTCCCACCCCTCATGGAGGGAGGTGGGGCACTTTCTGGCGCAATTTCAATCCCACGCTGGGCTACTAGTATAATTAATATATTAATCAATGTCACCTCAATAAATTAGTATTAAATTTAAAATTGCATCAGAAGTTGTGTTAATCACAATAAACATTCAATCATAGTTCCAAATGGGAGTTTCATAAATGTGGGCAATGAATAAATCTGAGTCCTCATAGCTCCTTTGGAGACGTGTTCCCTACAGAATCATTTAAAACTAAATTAACACAGAAGCATGGGATGACTGCTTGACTTCTCTTTACTCTTTACAGATATTCTTTTTCTTCTTCTCCCTCTTCCTTTTTTAAATATATTTTATTGATTTTTTACAGAGAGGAAGAGAGAGAGAAAGTCAGAAACATCAATGAGAAAGAGACATCCATCAGCTGCCTCCTGCACGCCCCACAGTGGAGATGTGTCCGCAAGCAAGGTACATGCCCCCAACTGGAATCGAACCTGGGACCTTTCAGTCCGCAAGCTGATGCTCTATCCACTGAACCACACCGGTCTCAGCTTCTCCCTCTTCTTAATGGTGGAATGGGTAGCCCTGTAGCAAGGTTTATTAAGGTTCACATGTCCCCTCGTGCTTGTTCAGACCTTAGGAAACTTTTTGTTTTTAAATATATATTATTGGTTTTTTACAGAGAGGAAGGGAGAGAGATAGAGAGTTAGAAACTTCGATGAGAGAGAAACATCGATCAGCTGCCTCCTGCATGCCCCCTACTTGGGATGTGCCCACAACCAAATACATGCCCACAACCGGAATGGAACCTGGACCTTTCAGTCCGCGAGCCGATGCTCTATCCACTGAATCAAACCGATTTTGGTCCTTAGGAAACTTTTAATATATCTGCCGAGAATCAAGTAGAAATTATCATCAGTTGAAACCAGTTTGTTAATGATGATGAGATTCAAGAGCATGAATAAAACAGATTGGCAAGTGTCATTCAAACCGAGGAAAGCAGAGTATTTCACTCTGCTGAAAAGCTAGGATAAGTCGGTGCTCTATAAGGCAGTGCAAAATGAGCTACGCCTTTAACTACACCATTAGGCACATGGGCATTCTAGATGTAAAAGAGAGTGGGGTAAAATGGAAGGAGAAAAGGCATTAATTCCAGCTGAAGGTACAGTGGAGACTATCTGGAACAGAAGGCATATGAGTCAGAATGTCAGTAAACTGAGGTAGGCTGATGAAGACAATGAAAAAGATGTAGAATCACTCATCACGAAGGATACCTTTTTATCCCCTTCAGTCTAAATTAAACATGCACAGGAACAAACATTTAGACAATTAGGGCTCCAGCCTCAAGCACTTTGGTTCACAATCCCTGTGGACCAGTCAATCAGCAAGGATTTCCATTCATTGGAGTGAGTGAATGCTCAGTGCAGAATTTATCATTCACTAAATCTTTTCCGCCTTCTTCTGCCTCTCACCACTGGTGGCATCAGTTGTCCTTTAACTGCTCTAAGTAGTGATCTCTTCCCTGTTGTATTAAGCCAGTCCTATCAAGGCTAATGGTTTACTGATTTCCACATGCCAGTAATTTTTGACAGTAACAAACGATGCCTCTCTTCTGCCGGTTGCAAGTAGCTTAAATTGTATTTTACATGCCCATTTAAAGGATCATTAGTTAAATTAATATCCTTGCTATTCAGGAGCATTAAGCGGTTTGTATAGTTTAACTCGATACTGCTATAGAGGGTGGTGCAAAAGGAGATGTACAGTTGTAAGGATGAGAAACATGGACTTTATTCTTGTATTATTATTTATTGTATTATTTTTCATATGAACATTTGCACGCATACCTTTGCTCAACCTTGTATTCTATAGTATTTCAATATCTAAAATATATGTATTTTAATCCCTATATGTAATGATATGTAACTTTGGCCTAAATACATCCTTGTATCTTCTGCTTTGTTGATATCTGAATCCTTGTGACTTCTATAAACTGTAATAACATTGATAGAAACTTTAGAGAGTACTATTACAATGAATGATAAATTTATTCTAGTTAATTTATTTTATTTTCCATTAGAGTTTACATTTAACATTATTTTGTATTAGTTTTTGTTCTAGTTCGTAACTTCCAGGTTATTGTCCAAATATTTTCACAGAATACTTGGTTGTGCTTTTCATTATCATTCCCTTTGACAGATAGTACTGTTTAAATAATTGCGATCTGGAATGGGATGCATTTTTCTAAATGTTATTGAAAGCACCATGATTTTTTAATTCCACATATACAGGCCCTTCCCTCTTTAGACTCTGAAAAATCCACCATGAATAACTATAATTCAAGAGGGGGAATTTGGTTTTAATGTGACTGAGAGATTGGCAAGAAGTTGGCTTTGTATTTGAACAAAAGGGCAACTAAAATTCTTTGTTGAGATAAGCTTAAGTATGCATGGCTCTGCCTTATTCTCAAACATAGATCAAGCATTAAACAAACTAGAGTTTCACTGAAGCTATATGTTGGTATATTGGGAGTCTGTTTAAATGACACCATGCCAGGAGAAAGGAGAGTCACTGATTTCTTAATATTAAGGAATGACTCCATAGCTGTTTTCCCAATCCTCATACACACAATGATTTGCTCTCGTCAGTGGAAGAATTCCTCATGGGGCAAAAGGGACTCTGGAACTTTCCCATCAGTGGCCACCATCCCTGAGATTTTAGGGTCAATATTGCACTCAAAAAATCAGATACATTTCAGTTGTTGAGAAATACTACTTGGCTGGAGAGCATACTGTTAAATATTCTTTATAACAATAATTAGCTGTGTTAGTTACTTAGGATGAACGGGTCCTTCCAGATATCAGAGAGAAATTTACATGAATGAATGGAGGGGTTATAAAAATATAGTCCACTGAATATCACTAAAATTTCACAAAGCCATCAGAAGTTGCATCTATTTTTTTTTCTTGACCTTAGCCCATTGAGGACCTGAGAAAAAAAGCATTTTGACTCAATTAATGGTTAAGACATGTCCAAAGGTTTGGATCACATTTTTTATTAAATATTTGATGGTATTGGCCATTGAAACCATTTGAGAAAGGTATTAGAAATAATCATAAAAAGATGTTAGGACAATTTGATACAAATGGTTGTGAACCATAAACTAAAATTCTATACTTATTAGGAAACTGGAAATTACATCCTGGTATACCTTAAATTTGCCTAATTTTATTAATGAGTGTCACCCCAACAAATTCAATAAAACATAAAAATAAGAAAACAGTTAACATGTAGAGGCAATTGTTTGAAAGTAATTAAAAAATGGTAAATCCTGATTAATGGGCACTATTTTATTTATATATGTGGTTTTATGGATTTTTTTTTTACTGATCAATTAAATATTTATTTTGTGCTTACTAGATTCAAGGTATGTGGTTAAGCACTTAATAGTCATTTTCCAACCAATGGAAATAAATCAAAATAAATATCTCTGACTGGTCTTCATGATCTTTAATCTCAAAGAAGATTCTTTGTATTATCATTTTCTACTTATAGAGGCAGGTAGAAAGAGAAGTTCTGCTATAGCATTAAATAAAACTTTCAATTTCCAAATTTCAGTTAGTGCTTTGGACTGCCATAGAGAATGCATGGCCCAGCCCTTAGTACAGCACATTAAAATGTTGTTTTGAGGCAAAAAGACACTCAGAGATTACTTTGAGAATAAGGGTTGGAGCACAGAAAAAAAAGAGCATTAAATCACATCATATATACAGACAATTTCATTAAAAAAAAAAAACAGGATGGGGCACATAATGGTGTGGTGGATGCTTATTATAACAACCCGGAAGAAGTTGAAGATGCCAGAGAGAGGTGGACAACTGTAGCATTTCCTTTTAGAGTTCAGAGGAGATGCTAAATGACTCTGCAAAGGAAGGGTTTACCCTGAGCGAAGAGCACAGACAGCTCATAGGAGAAAGGATGGCAGGGGTTATGAGCACAGTTTTTACTGTGTTGTGGGCACCTGTGTAAGGTGCACTCTGATCGCCTCTGTTTCTTCGTGAAATAAGAAGCACGTTAATCAGCTAAGGTTGAGGCAGGGAAAGCATGTTTTGGTGTGAAGAGAAGAAGGTGTGAAATAATGCTCTAGGTGAGTTCAATGTGGATTATAAAGATAGCACCCTTAAACCTTCATAGTTTTATTTTCTATTTATTAGTCTTTTATTATGCCAAATACTATGTTCTATTTTCTTAAACTAAACAATTTCAGTATTTCTGAAGTCTGTTCTCTCGTTGGATATTAACAGAGAAAACAAGTATGTGTGTGTGTGTGTGTGTGTATATGTGTGTGTATATGTGTGTATATATGTGTGTGTGTGTATATATATATATATATACACACACACATATACACACACACATATATATATATATATATATATATATATGTATATATATATATATATTTTTTTTTTAAATCTATTTTATTGATTTTTCACAGAGAGGAAGGGAGAGGGATAGAAAGTCAGAAACATCGATGAGAGAGAGACATCGATCAGCCGCCTCCTGCACACTCCACACTGGAGATGTGCCCGTAAGCAAGGTACATGCCCCCGACTGGAATCAAACCCGAGACATTTCAGTCAGCAGGTCGACGCTCTATCCACTGAGCCAAACCGGTCTTGGCAATAAGTATAATTTTTGTCCTTTTTTAGTCATATACAGATTTCAGAGGTTACGGTCCACACTATAACTCCACTAATAAAAGTTCCTGCTTAATCTACAATGGAACCTCCATTTTAAAAAATCTGAGTGTAACACAGACATGTGCACATAATTATGACATGACTATATATTTAACTTTCACTATGATCATTTATTAATTATTATAGAATTTTAACAAATGATCAAATGTTAATATTAGTTGTATTTCTATATCAGTATTAGTAATATTAATAGCAATAATATTTGGTAATAAGAAATGTGTTAATAGTAATAAGATTTTATTACACACCACTTCAAATAACAAAAAACTAACTAATGAATACAGAATTAATGGTGTGGTTGAGAAAAAATTTTTTCTCATCTAGAGCAATTAGTAATATGGGATTCCTCCCATTTCACAAAATTAGATATTTTCAAAATCTCATATTTTTATTGAATTGATTCTAATACATATTTTTACATATAGTAGATAAAAGTAAAAATAATAATCAAGTTAGCAAGCTTGAATATATGTGCAGTAAAATACCCAAATCCAAACCATTTCAGAGACCTTTTCTTTACTAGAATAAGCTACATTTAAAGTAGATTAAATTATTTCTACTCTTTGACTAATCCAATTATTGTACCAAATACATTTAATATCTATTACTCAGACACACATAACCATGTTGGTTAATAGGCAGGTTTGTATATTTATGTGATCGCTATGTGTCCAAAATGAATACCGACTTCCCCCAAAAAATCCAAATTGAATGTCATAATCTAAAGTTACCAAAATGAAGAGACATCTCTTCTATTAGAAACATAGGGTTTGGATTGATTACAAAATTAATCTTCTGCCTCAGAAAGAATAACAGCTTGGCATTTAAAAAGCTCATTTTGAGAGAGAAAGAACAAATTGAAAAAAAAAGATCTCCATACAATTTCTGAAAGGATATAGTTTTCAATGAGCATGAATTACATTTCATTTTAGACAAGGTTTTTCCTTCTGCCGTATTTTCCGTTATACTGAGTTATAACCCCCTGCCCACGGAGGCAGCTTTTGATTTGATTTTCATTGCCTTGGGCAAGCATGATTGAGGACCCAGAAGACTGTAGAAGTTGTTGATTGATTCTTTTGATCCTGGGAGATAATAGAAAGTGTTTAAATTGGTTGTGTTCAAAAAAAAAAAAAAATCTGAGGATGAATTGAGACTTTAGGCAAATTGCACAGAAGATTTTTAATCTTCGATTTGTTCGAATTTGTAACATCGGAAATAGAAGAGATTTGTATCTCTTCCTGTCAAATCCCTTTCTCTTTCACATCAATCACTTTTTTTTTCCCTCTTCACCTTTTCGCTTCCTGTGTGATTCCTTTATTCCTGGAATTAGAGGCCTCGGGGTCTTATTGAAATTAAAAAAGATATCAAAGTCATACATAAAGTGAAACTTAAACCCCCGTTAGATGAGAGATCAGGCCAGAGAGAACTTACAAAAAAAAAAAATCAGTAGCACCGTGAAAAGTGAATCTCTGTGATTCTAGTCGAAGGCAAAAGCGCTAATTATTATGTGTCTACACAGCAGACCAAACAGCTCTCAGCAGAGTTCTTAGGATGCTCGGCTCTGCTAGCAGAGTGCCTCAGTTGAATACCGAGAGGCGTGGTAAATAATGTATTATTACTATTAATAAGTCTGCAAATTCTTATCATGCAAACTAGAGCAGATGCGTGGTTGTACTGACAGCAAACGAATAAACACCTTATTCACATATTAATTGTAGAGACTGAAAATGTGCTCACCAAGGACAAGGGCACTTCATCGGACTTTGTAACCCAGAGGTTATTTTACCTCTCGCTGCCTTAAGGAGAAACCATTACTCAGGAATGGGAGAGCTGGATGCTTAGAAAGCACAGTGGGGTTTTGAGTTATTTTTGCTTTTACTTCCCTGTGTAAGTCCCGGGATTGGATTACACCCAGGTGTGTCGCAGTGATGGAAAACCTATCGGTACTGAGGGAAGATGGTTCTGAGATGGGTTTTATGGCATTTTCCAGGAGGCTGAGAAATTGAGCGTTGATTGGATCGGAGGAAGGAGAGAACATAAAGGGGCTGGTGGGCGTTCCTCGGGAAATATGGGGGGACACCAGACACAGGGGGACAACTAGAAGGGTGTTTCATGCATCGCTGTCATTTATTCTGCATGTTGTAAATGCGCACCTAAAAACCACTATTTTCTATGTAGGAAAGAAGCAACCAAGGTTTTAGATGAACTTGAGAAAAAAACTATAAAACTCGCTGAGTCTTATGTTTATTTATAAAATAAAGAGAAGACTTTTGAAAAATATGCAATCTTATTATGATGTACAGTTAACACTTTATGTCTGCTTAAATGTAATCATTTATGAAAATGTCCAGTACCTATAGATGCTGTGTGTGTGGATGCACATGTGTTTTATGCTTGTATTAAACTGAGTTGAGTTAGAAATTTTCGGAAGTATAATACACTAACATTAACTCATTTAAAATTTTTAATAATTCCTTAAGATACAGAGTATGAATACCATTGTAATAGACCCAGTTATTTATAACCAGAAAGAAGAGAGGGAGGAACCTACCAAGGCCACTTGATCAAAGTCTCTGAGTCCCATTGGTAAAGGTGTTACAACAGAAACATCTGCTTTTCATCTGCATAAAACTGAGTTCCTCCCCTTAGAAGTGCCGAACAACTCGTGTGCCTTTCCCCACTTTTTTCTTAGTTGAACTTGGCCTATAAACCTCAACTGCCTGATTTGTCCTCAGGCCCCATATTGTAACAAACAGCCCTGCCCTCTGCATACATATATCAAACAACGTGGCTGCTTTACTCCTGTTCATCTCTCTCAGGCCAATTTAATTCTTAGGCGAAACAGAGGACTGAGAGGGAAATGAAGGAAATCCACCCTCTCACCCCCAACAGCACCATGTCCCAATAATTATAAACATCTGGTGGGGCAGACTATTTCTATTGCCCTTACTTGTCTTGATACGCCAGGGATAGCATATTGCTGATTTTTAAAAATACATATATATGTATTTTTGATCTAGATATATATATATGTATATATATACCTACTTTGATCTAGAAATATATATATATATATATATATATATATAATTGATTTTTCACAGAGATGAAGGGAGAGGGATAAAGAACCAGAAACAGAGAGAGACGCATCGATGAGCTGCCTCCTGCAAGCCCCCTACTGGGAATGTGGCAGCAACCAAGGTACATGCCCCTGACCGGAATCAAACCCAGGACTCTTCAATCTGTAGGCCGATGCTCTATCCACTGAGCCAAACCGGTTCCAGCTTGCTGATTTTTTTGTTTAACAAATATTTTTCTGTACCTTTAGCTTTATTTTTATTTACATAAACAGCATGATGATTATATATTATGTGTGTGTTAAAACACACAGGGATTAAATCATTTTATATAAATTCAATAGCATCTAATGATAAGTTATTTTTTAACAATCAATAGAGTTGTATACAAATTAAAAAAAATCCACAGAAATAAATAGTATAATTTATATTCCTAATTAGGACAACAAAAGTCAAGGAAAACTCATTTACATGGCATTTTTGCACATTTTTTATCATCTACTTTATATAGTGATTGAAAGGGGAAACTGTGAGTTTGAGAAGAATGAAAGCAACATAATGTAAACTTTGAGAATACGGAGTTAGAGATGCTAATACTAAAAGGATTCTCCTAAAAATAAACATCTCCGATAAAGCCTAAATAAAATGGAGTAATTTCCTGAATAGGCATTCAGAATGATTACACTTGCTAGAAAATTCTATACTCTTCAGTTTCAGTAGAAGAAAAAAGGAAATTTCCAAATATCTCTGTTACATAAAAAGAACCAGACCCAGATGCTTTTACTGGGTGATTCTATAAAACAAATGAATAAAAGTTCATCAGTGGTTGCTACCCAATTCCAAAGTTCTGAAGGGTAAATATTCCAAATATTTCATATGAAGTTAAATGTTTGGTGTCAAACATTCGAAGATAACACAAGAAGAAAGCATTGTAGGCAAATCTTTTATGAATACTCAAGCAAAAAATGACATACCATTTTAGGAAATAAAGTCCAATGACGTGTTAACCAAATAATTCATTGTGATTCACTTAAGTTTATGGTAAGTAACTCAACATTAGAAAATACAGTAATACAATTTAGTAAATTAATAAGGGGAAGAACATCTGACTTGCTACATAGAATAGCAAGAAAACTATGTGACAAGGTTCTTTTGTGATTGAAACACTAAATCAAAGAGGACTAGATGGACACCTCACTAACATAATAAAGTACGTTGGTCTCAGCTCCAAACAATTATTTCACTTATTGGAAAATTTTAAAGGCATCCTAATAAAGGCATGCCCTAAGATTGGGCACCCACTACTTTTAACACTATTTAACATTATTATGGAAGGATTATCTCAAGTATGTATTTACAGATGATTTCACTGTATACTTGGAAAACTCCAACATGATCCTAATAATAATATCACCTGGTTTTTCCAGAACTTAAAAAGTGTGTTTGTTTGGTTGGGGGAAATACCAAATAGTCAAACATATTCGCTTTAAAGCCTCTATATTAAATAGTTGGAAGATTGGTACATTAATAAGATAACAGTCCAATAGAATAAAATAGGAAATCCAGGTATAGACCCAAGGCATATGGGAATTTGGTATATCATTTTGGCAGACAGCAAAACAGTGGAATCATTATACCATTGAAAATATATACAATGTTATTTGTCTAGGCAATGGTCGGCAAACTCATTAGTCAACAGAGTGGCAAACCACGGCTTGCGAGCTGCATGTGGCTCGCGAGCTGCAGTTTGCCGACCACTGTCTATAGGTACATTTTTTTCTGGTTAATGTTCTTTATAGGTCACCCGTCTTTCTTCTTTTCTTACTGTCTAACTTCTTCTCTCCTTCCCTCCTTCATCCCTCCCTTCTTGACTCTTTCCCTCCCTCCATTATAATAAATTTCTCTTCCTTCTCTTTCTTTCACTATATCTGTATAGGATTTCTGTATTTCTTTTTGATTACTCATCTTTTACATGTGATGGATGAGTTATATTCATGCTCCCATCAAATAGAAATGTTTCTTATTGCTGTTGATGAGTGTGAGATCTCTTCTCACCTGTGTGTTCGGTTTCTTCCCTAACTTCAATCATCAATAAAACTTTCATTTTTGTGTGTACATATGCTTTTAGTTATCTCTTTTTCTTTCTTTCAAAAATGATTTCGGCATTAGTTTCTCTTTATTTTTCTTGCTTTTGTGTTGTTTCCAGAAAGTGAAGGGAAGAATGCTGTTTACATATTAAAAATAGGACTTTCTATTTCATAGTTTAAAACAAATACTTGGTACACATAAATATCCCTTTTATTACTGTTAATCGCAAATGAAATTGCTCTCAAGTTTGAGCCTCATAAGATGAGGTCTGGTTATTTTCAAATGTGGCAATGAAGTTGTCCAGAAGGAATAAAAAAAGTATGAAAATAAAGACCCACTTCAAAACCCGGTGTTAATAACCTTAAAAATGTACACCAAAACACTGCACTAGTTCAGAGGTGGGAAAATGTGGAGTGTGTTTACACTATTTGCCATAAGCCAATTTTATCTGCATCAAGCCATATGGTTTGGGAAACTGGGAGTGTCATGAGAATTCAGAGTGAAATTTAATAGCACTATCTGAAAACAGAGTAAATTACAGATGTATAAACCAGTCTAAGACAGAACAGGAAGATCTCCCTTTAAAAATGTATATGTAGTCAAAACCGGTTTGGCTCCATGGATAGAGCGTCGGCCTGAGGACTGAAAAGTCCCAGGTTCGATTCCGGTCAAGGGCATGTACCTTGGTTGTGGGCACATCCCCAGTAGGGGGTGTGCAGAAGGCGGCTGATCGATGTCTCTCTCTCTCATCGATGTTTCTAACTTTCTATCCCTCTCCCCTCCTCTCTGTGAAAAATCAATAAAAATATATTTAAGAAAATGTATATGTATATATTCTATACTGCTACTTTAAATCTCAAACTATATGCACAGTTTTATGGTCATTACTTATAATTGCTCTATCGCTACACTGATCTACAGAAAATGTTGTTATAGGTATAGAATTATTGGTAGCTTATAATATAAGAAATTAGAAGCACTTAATTAATATATAGTTAATTATTTTTAAGTATTAATTATAATTTTTGGAATAATTTTTGAGATTCAAAATTATTGCTCAATTATTCTTATAAAAATAAACATTGCCGGGAAATCATTCACAGAAAAGTAATGAGGAACTCTGATAAAAAAAAATACATATCAACCGATGTAGCTGGGCAAAAAGGTTTATTTAATGCCTTTTAGAGTGTATTAACTTACAAGTACTCTAAAATAGCAAAGGCAATTTTGAAGTTTGAACTCAATGTATTCTTTAGGCTTTTACTTTTTTTAAGGTTTTATAGATCATAGCTCAAGTAAAGTAGTTAGATGAACAAATATATCAACTTAAAATGAGTACATTCATATAAAATTATCAATTCAAAAATATCTAAAATCTTATAAGTATTTTCAATAACCAAGAAAAAAGGAACTTCATATTCTTTCTGGAAAAAAAAAATTATAAAAACTTGACCCTCATCAGTGTAAAATTCCTTAAGTTGATAGCAACACGGAGAGAAGAAAAGTCAAATTTACACAAAATTGATTAGTCTAGAAACAATCACTCCTGCAATTAGGATGGGTCAGGACAAGTGTCTTATAAATAATTTATCAGCAAGAACTCTATAAAAACCGAGGGAAATGCCACGCCAGGTGCAGTCTCTCTAAACCATTCCTGTATAAATCAATTAAGGGGCTTTATTTTGACACCGAGTGTCAGTATTTACCAAACGGAGACAGACAAGTCCATCTCTGCAGCCTGCATTTGCAAATAACTTGACTCATTAATGTTTAATTAAGACAGAGGAAAACTGTCCTTGATATTTTGCTGCAATTAGTGCTCTCTATACCCCACTGACTTCTCGTGATGAATTGCTTCGCAAATGAAAAGTGAAGTGATTAAAACTGGAGACACTCCATCGACTGTGCACTGCCCATACCACACACATGTGCCTCCGCTGCGGGCTCTTCCGGGTCCAGGCCCTGGTTGGGGCCCATGTAGCAGGCCACCAGTGGACATGCCTCTCTCACACTGATATTTCTCTCTGACTTTCCCTCTCTCTTCCACTCTCTAAAGATCAATGAGAAAAAATACCCTCAGGTGAGGATTAAAAAATAATAATAATCATAATATGCAAGCTTCATGTGAATATATGTTAGTTCTGTGAAATCATAACACTAGTGAGAAAGGAGGCATTGCCTTTGCGCAGAATTGTAGGGGAAAAACCCATGATGTTACATGGGTAAAAGTTATAAATGAGTATCTTTTAATATTCTGTTCTCCAGGGTAGGCTGATATGTTCAGAATAACATATCAGCCGTGGGCCAGGAAATCATCAGAGGTAAGGATATGGCATGGCAGGCAGAACTGAAATATCTCATGAGACCAGTCACTGCCCTCTAAGGCAGTGGTTCTCAACCCCTTTGGGGGTCGAAAGACATTTTCACAGGGGTCGCCTAAGACCAACGGGAAATGCAGGTATTTACATTATAATTCATAATGATAGCAACATTACAGTTGTGAAGTATGGTTGGGGGTCACCACCACATGAGGAACTGTATTAAAGGGTCGCGGCATTAGAAAGGTCGAGAACCACTGCTCTAAGGCAAGATGCAGTGAAGGAGTGAAGAGGATTAGAGACCAGGTTATGTTGAGGTTAGTAAAGCTTTAGTTTCTCGGGTATAGGAAAAATGCATCAGAATATTTCCTGTATGGGTGTTATATAATCTTCAACAGAATGTATTTCCCTTATGCAAAAAAAGAAAAATCTTACTATAAAGGATCTCAACAATACTATGACATTTACACATGTAATAAAGAAGTGTCAATAAACACACTGGCATTGTGTTTTATTCTCACAAACACATTCGTCTATTTGTAAATAGTTTTCTCTACCCTCTTGCATCTACTACATTTCTCTTGCTTAATGAGAGGGAATAAAAAACACTTCATTGTGACGATGGCTGGGCCTCGGTTAATCTCCAACATGAGCTCCAATGACCGAGGCCCACCGAACCTGTGAAAGTTGAGAAAGACACACCGAGGAAACACGAACAGACCCTTGGTTCTGGCCTCTCTGCTGGACGCTGCTTCTGATGACAATTCAAAGTCTTTAGACTGTCCGTCAAGTTTCTGATGGTGGATGCTCATCAGAGGCCCCGCTGTGCTTTCTGACACATTTCCCACACATGGCTACCCCTGTTCGCGCTCATGTGTGAGAAGTGTCTGGTCCTGAGCCACTGATGTTTTAATTCAGTGTCTACCTCAGACCAAAGACGGAAAGCCTGATAGGAAGGCTGCCCTCATAATTTCTGCCACTTCCTTCAGTTCAGATATTTGAGTTCTTTGAAGGAATGTAATTCTGACATTGTCATTACATATTAAAACGTTGAGGTTGTTCTTGGGATTATTGAAATCCCTTAAAAACAAGATTATTTCCTTTCTACATTAAGGTACTAGACATTCATATTTTGTCCTAATTTGGTTAACGTCAATTTTGGGAAACATTCACAGGCATTTTCTATATCTCTGAGAAACTAAAACGTATTATTAAAAGGAGGATGCCAGCATCTTAAAACAAGCAACATTTTAACAGATAATTCCAGAAACCTCGGGACAGAGTCTCAGCTGAATTCAGGACACAGCATTTTATAATTGTGTCAGGCAATCCTTCTTTTAAAACTTACATTATGAAAACAATTAGATACTATGTGTGTAGTGTCTTTCATTATTCAGTTCATTGTTGACAAAGTAATGTGTGCTTAATTAAAAAACTGACTGTAAATTTAAAAGATCCAAATCTGAATCTGTTATTTATCTTATTAGCTAGATATTCATGCTTCTGAATTATTATAGTAATGATACCCAGCTTTCAGATATTTTGTGAAAACTACTTAACATAGTGGTACTCAAAAATATATAGTCAAAGTATAGTATATAGGGTGACCCCCCAAAAAAATGTTACACATTTTAATAGCTGATAACTCACTTAATTTTCACTTCTTTTCAGGCTTAACTGATTTGAAATAATGGATGAAGCCAGACTAAGCTTTGGACAAAGAAAATTTTTCCTAAAGTGCCACTGAATACTTTTTATGAAGATACATAAAAGCTAAAGTTTATGATGAACAAGTGGCAACAGTAAACAGTGGGGTGCATAAATACTGAATGAAATGATTCATTATAAAGACTCTTGATGTTTGTGATTCTATTGCTTTGAGTTATCAGCAGTGCCTGAACCAGAACGGTCGGCAGTGTGAAAAAAGACACTGGCAAAAAAATTATTCATTTCTGTAAATTCTTTTAAATTTTGAAAAGGAACTTTATGTTAATAAACACTGACTTTATGATCATTCAAAGAGCATATACATATTTTGGGACACTTTTTATATTCAAGGAATAATATAATAATATGTATTGTGCATAAACAACTGTATAAATTATATAAAACATAACACTTTTAATTTGCCCATTTAAGTATTTTAAATATATGCAGGTTTATGTGCATGTCTGTTTGATATATATTTATATATATAAATTCTTTTAAAATTATTAGTTTCTTTACTGAAAATCAAATGTTTGTGCAAATTTACTGAAAACCCAGTAATTCTAGTATTTTTACATATACATATACATACACGTATATATGATTATAAAATTACATAATGAATTGTGTTATCAAAGTCTTAAAAATCCAGAGTTTTACAATTTTGCTCTAAGATAAACTATATTTTTATGAAAATTAAATCCTTGAAGCTTTAATAATCAATCCAGAAGGGAATCAGGAGAAAGTAAAATACAAGGTTGTACCTCGTTTTGGAAGCTCTCTGGAGAGTTGGTCATATAGTCCAGAGCAGTGGTCGGGAAACCACGGCTCGCGAGCCACGTGGCTCTTTGGCCCCTTGAGTGTGGCTCTTCCACAAAATACCACATGCAGGTGTGCATGTACAGTGTTGTTGAAGGAGTACCCTAATTAAATCAATAACAATGTACCTACCTATATATTTTAAGCTTTAAAAATTTGGCTCTCAAAAGGAATTTCAATCGTTGTACTGTTGATATTTGGCTCTGCTGACTAATGAGTTTGCCGACCACTGGTCCAGAGTTAATCTACAATTCTAGTGATAATATACACTTTGGATTTTGTGGTCACAATAATATATATATTACATAATTTTAATCATAGCAACACTGAAGGTTAACCAACATTATTGAGATTCAGAGAGATACTATCTTGCATCAATTTAGAAGGAAAGTATAAGAAGAGAAGTTTAAGCCCAACTCCCTTCCAAATATTATTCATCCCAATGCATTTTTTGGTTCTTATTTTTTTTCTCACCATAGCCTACTACATTTTGGTCTTCTAGATTCCTTCTTACTTAACTACACATTAATGGTAAATATTCTGGCAGCACTTGCAAACAAGTTCAAAGTCAATCATGTGCCACTTCAAGATTTTCTTTTATCAAAGGTACATATTTGAGGCATTCTACACTCTATATTTTCAAGTAATTTTTAAGAACAAACTTCCTTTCTTTAAAAGCAGAACTGTGAGGTTTTATTCTCCCATCTATAATATTATGAAATAGCTGCCCTTCCTGGATTTATGTGATAGAATCATCCATCACAAACAAACTAGAAGTCCCAGCCTCCACTTCACTAGGATCAAGGAGTAAGGTGTTGTCACTCATGTATGTAATCGTGTTTTCCATCATGTATCAAATGTAGTACCTTCTAATTTACAAAAACACTCTAGACAATTTGACAAGTTTGTAGTTAAATATATATCTGTGACACCATCACCACAATCTATGCCTTATAAACAGATCAAAAATTTTTCTTTGTCCTTATTATTGTTATTATTTTGGTGATATAAACATTTAACATAAGATTTACCTTTTCTTCTAGTTCTTTGGACATAGTTTTGGCAAATTTTCCCCGAATACAGTGTGCTTTCAGATTGATCTCGAAAGCTATCCTCTCTTGACTCTTGCAATGAACTAATGAAACTATGCAGCTGGAATAGCATCTGGGATAGTAAACAATACTATCGTTTACTTTGCCTTTTCTTCGATTTAATCTCCAGGAGTGTAAAAAATATTAAAACTTCAATATAGAATAAAACAAATGTGACCTTTTAAAGAAAATTAAGTATTTTAAAACCTATTTTAACATAGAAGAAAACAAAAATCTAAGCAACGATTCCAGGTTCTAAGATGTAGGTCCTACTCATCCTAGTGCATAGCTATTTTCTTACTCTTATGGACTTTAAATCTGTATTCCTTTTTTTAAAATATATTTTATTGATTTTTCACAGAGAGGAGGAGAAAGGGATAGAAAGCCAGAAAAATGGATGAGAGAGAGACATCGATCAGCTGCCTCCTGCACACCCCCTACTGAGGATGTGCCGGCAACCAATGTACATGCCCTTGACCAGAATGGAACCTGGGACCTTTCAGTCCCCAGTCCGACACTCTATCCACTGAGCCAAACCGGTTTCGGCTAAATCTGTATTTTTTAACAGATTGAACTATGACCTGATATTGGGTAACCTTGAAATCACTTACTAAGCAGAGAGGGGCAGCATGAAGGGAGTGGTTAAAATGACTCACTTCAGTGAGATTTGGGGAACTGATGTCAATGAAAGTCAACCTCTGGGTTGAGGAAAGGGGTGGGTCCTAGCGCATGCTCGCAGTGGAAGTCGGCTCTCTCCTTTCAAGTAGAAGGAAACTGGAACCCAAGTGCTCTATGGAGGCGAAGGCACTTCCGCTTGGAGCTTCACCTCACTTATGCACTGTGGCCGTTTCTTTTATTTATTTATTTATGGGCAGGATCGCATCTGGAAGGTAGGGGCCCTTTGAAGAAAGAACTCTGCTGTCATCCTCCATTTCCTGCGAGATGTCACAGCTGTGACAAGGAAGGTTGTATAATAGCACAGCTCGGTGCCTTCATAATTTATTCTCTCTGATTTCCTGCTCTTTTAGTCTCCTGCTCAACCATCCACTAACAAGTGGTGATATTAGCCAATAAATCAAAGACGTCTACTTGTCACTGCCAGATGCTTGGCCAGATCGCCGCCGATTATGAGATGTACAAAAGGACAGTTTCATGTGGGGAGCTCAGCGGAGGTGTCCCACTGATATTCTGTGTGATAGGAAACCGGTGTAAGGTAAATGCAGTGAAATTCCATAACTTTCATGCCTACGACAATGAAGAACTAGGTTGAAATAAAGCTGGGAAGTAAACTAGGACTTCACATTTATTTCTATTCCTTTTATGATTCTATCTCTTCCTCTATCTCTCTGATAAGGTTAGAGAAAGAAGAAATATTTTCATGTACTCAGTTTATTTTTTGGGGTCTAGGAATTTCTCTTTCTTTCTACATGCATCAAAAAATATACAGTGGTACCTCAAGATACGAGTTTAATTCGTTCCGTAACCTTGAGGCATGGGAAACTATGAGACGCTCCAGTCGGGGTAAACTGGTGGGTCGTGTGCAGCTGGCCAATCCGCGCGATTACTCCTATCTCAAATGTTGCTCGTATTTCAAAGCAAAAATCGCTAGCTCGATGGCACCTATCTCAAAAATCTCGTATGTTAGGGCACTCGTATCTCGAGGTACCACTGTACTAATACCTACGTATTAAATCTTGCATTATTGCTAAATAAATACTATGGTAGCATAACAGTTGTTTAAATGATAGTTACTGTACAGAAAGATTATCTCCCATTTTTTCTTACTGTTAAAAACTGCTGTCAGCTTTGACAGGGTGGTTCAGTTGGCTGGCACATCCTCCTGTATACTAAAAGGATGTGGGCTTGATTTCAGGTAAGGGTACATACCTTTGGGGTACATGTGGGAGGCAGCCGATTGATGTTTCTCACATCAATGTTACCAATCTCCCTCTCGCCCCCTCTCTTTCTCTCAAATAAACAAGCATATCTCAGGTGAAGATTTTAAAAAAAGCTACTGTAAAATTCATTAAAACCACCCTTTAGATATATAATGTTAATAATTTTCTTTATTCTCATTATTCATATTATTAATATAGCATAACAGGCATATACTTTTTCTGTGGTATACATAAAAACAGTAACAACAGACTGAATTCACAGAATTTATATGACTGCAAGGGAGGGCTGTTGGGAGCGACCAGGTCTGTAGGGGAAGGCAGTTGGGAGGTACAAGGACTGCAGGGGAGGGCAGTTGGGGGTGACCAGGTTTGTAAGGAGGGCAGTTAGTGATGATCAGGCTGGCAGGGGAGGACATTAAGGACAATCGGGCCAGGAGAGGAACGATTAGGTATTGATCAGGCTGGCAGGGGAGTGGTTAGGGTGTGATCAAGTTCATAAGCAGAAGTGGTTAGGGGCAATAAGGCAGGGAGGCAGACAAACGGTTGGAAGCCAGCAGTCTTGGATTGTGAGAGAGATGTCTGACTGCCCATTTAGGCCGATCCCACCAGGCAGATGAACATCGCTCCAGCGGTACCAGATTGGCGAGGGTGCAGGCCGGGTTGAGGAACAACACCCACCCATGCACGAATTTCGTGCACTGGGCCTCTAGTATTTAATAAAAAAGAGATACATAAGAATTTCA
This sequence comes from Lasiurus borealis, assembly GCA_004026805.1. Lineage (NCBI taxonomy): Eukaryota > Metazoa > Chordata > Mammalia > Chiroptera > Vespertilionidae > Lasiurus > Lasiurus borealis. Next base: position 33,711 of record PVJN01006478.1, read on the forward strand.
TATTTCTTCTTTAAATTAAAGGAAATAAAGTGGAAAGAGATTTCCTGTTGGTTTTATTTACTAAAGTAATTTCTCACCTGAGAAATTCATCATATGTATATATTATGTAAATAGATCACTGACTTAGCATTTTTGCTATATTGATAAGTTTTGCAGAGAAATTAAATAGATTCTAATATAAACCAAATTTTATATTAAGTGTAAAATGGCATATACAATTACGCTGTTTTATAATATTGATTTTAGAGAACACAGGAGAGGGAGAGAGAAACATAGATAAGAAAGAAACACTGATCAGAGACAAACACTGATTAGCTGCCTCCTGAATGCCCTGAACTAGGAATGCAGCCCACACCCAGCCATGTGCTCTGACTGGGAATCCAATTCACAACCTTCTGGTCCATAGGACAATGTTCAACCAGCTAAGCTACCCTGGCCAATGCCACGCTGGATTTTTAATCGGTATGGCTGTTGTTCATCTTGTAAACATTTAAACTGTTGTCTTCGTTTAATCTTCTAAACCATCGGTTCTCTACCTGTGGGTCGCGACCCCTTTGGGGTCAAAAGACCCTTACACAGGGGTCGCCTAAGACCATCGGAAAATGCAGATAATTTACATCACGATGAATAACAGTAGCGGAATTTCATGGTTGGGGGTCACCACCACATGAGGAACTGTATGCAAGGGTCGCGGCCTTAGGAAGGTTGAGAACCACTGTCCTAGACTGTTCCATAGTGCCCCAATCTCAGCTGCCAACTCTCAGAGACTAGAAAAATCCATGTCTGCTATTTTAGCTATTCCTTGTCATAGCTCCTTATGTTAGAGATGCTATGGAATCACTGGTTTAAAATATTTATGCCTTTTAAATCTCCCCATTATAATAGTTTGAAGTCTCCAGAGAAACCGTGTCAAAACAAGATTATTGTCAAGTAAATTGATCTTTGTATATATTTAAAGAATAAACAAGTATTTTGAAATTCCTTTCCACCGTGGTAGAGATGCATTTTGCTTCTGTTGTTCTGTTGTTATTTATACCCCGACTTTTACTAGCACACTGATATTTTATATTACGGTTTTATTTCTCTCCAGCCTAATAGGAATTCAAAGGTGCCATCTATTTAGAAAGCTCTAGACAGAGATGATAATTCACTTGGAAGTATGTGCTTAAAGTCCCCTTTTATGTCTCCGAGCTACAGAATTATTAATTATTATTAAGTAGTAAGTACCACTTTATAGCCGGCAAAGTTTTCATAACTATGTTTTTATGTCTCACATTCCTATGAAGCATTAAGAGTAAATTTCTGGTTACATTAAACACAAGGAACCCAGGAAGCACAGTAAAAATACACCGAATAGCAAATGAAGCAGGACAATAGAAACCTCGGAAATATTAGGAAGGTGATAAATTACAACGCATTCTGCATCGCCACCGAAGAGAATAGCATGCCTGCTTCCATCTAAGAAGTGTTTCAGTTTGTTTGGCCCTGCAGCGAGAAGATAAGGAATTACTGAAAATGTAAAGGACCATGAGAACACAGACAAGGAGATGGTTAAGAATTTGGGCACTGTTTACTTTTGATGAGACACTATTAACACCGAATTTATCTAGCTAAGGCAACTGATGAGTTTAAGTGAACTTGACTGAGTTTCAAAATCAATGAAAACCAGTAAGTGTTTTGTTTTGTTTTTTTTTTTTTTATTTCATTATCCAGAACTGGGTAACGCCTGGAGAATTTAGAATGAATGAAGCATAAATCTAACTATATCCGTTCAAAATAGTTGGTGTCATCTCTCCACTGTTTTACTCCTTGTTTTTGGAATATACTTTATCCGTAGGTTCTTGATATTGGGTTGCATGGAAGGGAGTGGTTGCTTATTGTCTTTATGATAAACTCAGAGGTGAAATCTATAAAATTGTCTCCAACAAATTATGATGAATAAAAGTTCTGATTTGCTCTATCGCTTTTGTAGCTTTTGTGAAACATCTACATGCATCATTGTTATTGTATTTGTAATTTCCAGATAGATCTGAGAAACCAACACTGAGAAAGGAAGGGAGAGGGAGAGAAACATAGATGAGAAACATTGATGAGAGAGAAACATTGATGAGACAAACAATGATGAGATGACCACCCTTATACACATGTATCACCAATGATGCACATGTCAAAAAAACAAATTCTTCTATGCTCTTGCAATCTTTATCTGACACCATACTTTGACTTTCATGAGAAGACTTATGTGTTTGTCTGTTCTACTGGAACCAATAGAAGAACGAGTTTAATGTGTGAATTAATACAATTTCAACTGTACAGTGAAAGGTATCATAACCATAATTGTTGCCATTAAATAATGTCACATACTGTGTTGTTACTGTTCATTCCTGAGAGCATAAACTGTTGTAGGTGGTTTATTTACTTATGTTCTCTTATTTAATTCTCACAACAGTCTCTAATGTTAGAAAAGTGGTATCTAATTTAAAAAGGAAGGTATAGTATGAGAGAGAATTTATTCACAACTCTTCACCCTTGGTGACAACTAGTATAAGCCACCCCACCGGTCCTTAAAGATTATTTTTGTAGATGATGACTTGTAGATCCACATGTAGCTATGAATACTAGTAAACAGCTGCTTGCTTAAAGGTCTAGGACAGTGGTTCTCAACCATCCTAATGCCATGACCCTTTAATACAGTTCCCCATGTTGTGGTGACCCCCAACCATAAAATTATTTTCGCTGCTACTTCCTAACTGTAATTTTGCTACTGTTGTGAATCGTAATGTAAGTATTTGTGTTTTCTGATGGTGTCAGGCAACCCCTGTGATGGGGTCGATGGACCCCCAAAGGGGTCGCGACCCACAGGTTGAGAACCGCTGGTCTAGGCGCTAACTTCCAAAGAAACAGACTCCAGCATTCAGGTCTTTTAGTTCCAGGAGATCTTCTGACCTTTGACTCTAAATTCAAGGTAACTAAAAACAGACCACCACTTGACTAGCTCCAAGATGGTTATTGGAGCACCCTGTGATGACCGGCACCCTCAAACGCAGAGCCCCCAAATCCCTCCTCCTGGTTTCCTTCATTCTGCATCCCCCTTCCCTGTCACTGACATGTTAAATGGTCTGTGGGACCCCAGTCCGCCATCCTCTCAGGTGCTAATGCTTTAATTAATGGATTTCCTGGTCTCTTGATCATTGGCTTTTAGCGCAGCAGATTGCTGAAACCGGGTTTGGTATCACCAAGATCCTAAACCAAATCGCTCTGAATGCAAAAATCAAGTTCATTCTATATCTAGCGATCGCTAATATTGATTGGAAAAAGTCTACAGCAGTAAATATTGTATTCGTCATTCTGATGTCCATGATTTTCCGTAAGTAAATACCAATGTCACTATTCTAGAACACCAGCTTGGAAAGAACCTGGAAAAATTTTTAAAGCCATTTTGCCTGCATTCACCTGCAATTTCACATATGAAATGGCCATTATTCAGTGATAATGAACAGAAGGGCAAATAATTCATTTAAAAGTAGTAGTAGATGAAATGAATAAATAGATATAAATATGGGATAATAACTTTCTCATTAACTTAAACATCTAAACACTCACATCTTTCGTAAGCATCTTTATCTGCTTTTGAATTTAATATGGGTTTAAGATTTGGATACACAGTAAATTAAATTAAAACTAGATTATTTTTCCACAAAAGCCTGGAACTATAAATGCCATTGCTGAGTAAAAGAAGCTAGTCTGAAATGACTATGTACTGTATGATTCCAGTTATAACAGTATGACATTATGAGAAAGGCTATATTACAGAGACAATAGAAAGATCATCAACTGATGGAGGATGGGATAATTGAAGAGTGTTGAGTAGGTGAGACACGCAGGATTTTATAGGATATTGAAACTTTTATATGAGCCTGTGATTGTCAAACCCATTGAACTTCACAGCACAAAGATGAAACCTTAATATATGTAATAATTTAAAAAATAATTTAGGAAGGATCTGGGCAGGCAACATCATGGCCACCACATTACAGAAGGTGCTAGAAGAGAGTATCAACCAGACGGTGACATTAGGAATGAGCCTCTGAGATTCCAGGGTCTATTACTTTGGTTAGTGCCACTTTTCCTAATACAATTATATCTTATAATGTGTTTACTGTCCATATAAATACATATGTTATGTATAACCAAGTTAGTTTCATTTGGATATATACCTGGAAAGACATGCTAAGAAAATACTCTTCAGGAAAAAAAAAAAAAACAACCCACCTGTTAGCATCCCAACTGCATCATACTTAAAGCATAGAATGCACAAAATAAAACTCTCTTGAAGATGTACTTTCCCAGAAATCATTGCCGTCCAACAAAAACAACAACAAAATTGCATTATCATTATAAATAACCAATGGGCATTTCCTATTACTTTATCTGTATGAGCAGTAATTTAGCTTTAAGATTAGATAATAGAAAGTTAAAAGATTAAGAACTTCGGTGTTTTATAAAAGAAAGAGCAACATTTAATATTGGAAGGTAATTCTATTCCAATCGGTTATTATTAGCTGGTTTCCAACCAGTAGTAATTAGATGCTAGCCTCAAGGAGTTTTAAACTACATGACAGTAATGTGAGATGATTTTAAGAGTAAACAGCCACAAAAAGCCAGCGTGTGTGTTTTGAGTAACATTTCCTCAATGATAAGAAATGCGGGGTGCAGTGACTTTTAAACAATGGCCGAATAAGGTTATAATAAAATAAGTCGGAGAAGTGAGATGGCTTAATGGCTTTTTAATGAGGCTAATGTTTTCCGTTTTAATGAGCCCTCTTACATCAGCTTTAATCATTTTTATGAGAATGAGAAATAATTGAGAAATGGCTGGCATTAATTCAATTATCTGTTCAGTCGTCCCATAAGCCATTATGGCACAGTAGCTAATGGGAGGCAACTTGGATGAGTGGGAACTGGCATAATAGGACAAGTCCCGGCTAAATTTAGTTAGATGCCGGGTATGGGAAGTGGCGATAAGGTTATATTTCCTCATTTTGCAACGAATGCACATCAAATGCCCACCAAGTATTTTAACACCGTAGCATAAGCAAAAATTAATTGGGGTACTTTCAGGGAACTATAATTTGTCCTAATTAATTCTATAAAACTGTGTCGAAAATCTCCTACCTTTGTATTAGTAAATCATTAAGATGATATACTTTTTGAAATATACACTTTTGATGCCCTATGTGCTTAAGACCACCTTAAAGTTTTATGATATAAAACATATTAAGGACACAATTTTCCTACCTCCTAGAACTAATTTTAAATAAATTGTGTAGCTATATTCTAAATTAGATGTACCAAATCTGTTTAAATTATCACAAGGAACAATCCATGCTAAACAACAAAAAATAAAATAAAAATGATAGTGTTTTCTGGATATACCAATCAGTGTTATTATTTATTTATTTATTTATTTTATATACTTTATTGATTTTTCACAGAGAGAGATAGAGAGCTAGAAACATCAATGGGAGAGAAACATCAATCAGCTGCCTCCTGCACACCCCCTACTGGGGATGTACCACAACCAAGGTACCTGCCCTTGACTGGAATTGAACCTGGGACCCTTCAGTGTTCAGGCTGATGCTCTATCCACTGAGCCAAACCGGTCTTGGGAATCAGTGTTATTTACAATGAGTATGAGAAACCACTTATTTTTAGTTTAGGTTTAAAACTATTTTTCTTAAAGAGCATGGTGTAGCTCATTGAATTGCTTAAAACATTCAAGAACCAGGATGAAATGCATGGGTAAGAATAAAGAAGGTCTCAGAGCAAAAGTCATCTACAGCATCAGTCCAATGAGGACATCCCAAGTGTATTAACTTTGATCTCCATCTGTTCTCCCACAGTATTGGGCAGCAGCCACCGCTGCTAAAACCAATCATGGCCCGACCTAGAAATGAGCTATTGCTCCTATTATGAATAGTCCCACAGCCAAAATAGACTCTGAGCATTGCTATCTCAAAACAAAACATTTACCAGGTATGAAAATGGCCAACATTCACTTCCCACCCTGCTTCCTAGTTGTAAGAGAACTACAAAAATGAGTATCTGGCATGCTTAGCCTGCTGGGTGGAAGGTGGCTTCTCTTCTTATAAAAATATTGAGGTGGAGAATTGCAACCCAGCGGTAGCAAAAGAAGTTGAGAAGCTTGACAAGAAAATGATAGCTGGCTATAAATGATATATAAAATTACAGAGAGAAAAGATGAAAAAGTAAAGATTAAGAGGTAATAATTAAGAGGCAAACAAGCAACAGCTTCTCCGAAAATCTCTTTCGTTCAAAGGAAATACAACTTTATTAATTAGGTTCAAGTGGAGTATAACAGAACTTCTATGTGTTACATGCTATGCATAGCTCACTATACGTAGACATAATAGGCGAAAGGAAGAGAGAAGGATCAAGGAGATAATTTGTTCTAAGATCAATGAGGTAATAAATATTTAGTTTTTCTTTTTCAACAGGAACTTGCCTTCAAAAATGTAACAGTCTTGCCCCAGCAAGTTTGGTTGGCTCAGTGCATAAGGCTTTGGCCTGCGGGCCAAAGGGTCCCAGATTCAATGCCAGTCAAGGGCATGAACCTGGTTTGGTTGCAGGCTCCTCCCTGGCCTGGGCCCTGATCAGGGTGTGTGTGAGCAGGAGGCAACCAACAATGTGTTTCTCTCACACAGATATTTATCTCTGTCTTTCCCTCTCTCTTTTGACTCTCTAAAAAATCAATGGAAAAATATCCTCAGGCTAGGATTTAAAAAACACAAAAATTTAACAATCTTGTAGGGAAATAAGCAAAGTAAATTAATAAAGAATAAATTTTAATGATCTAAATTCTCCTAAGCATTACAAAAAAGAGGAAAACTGTATCAGAGGTAGAGAATACCATAATCATTGGAAATATATATTGAAAACTTCCTTGGACAAATGATAGCATGCAACAAAAAATAAAGATAGTAAAGCTGGAACAAGATAGAGAAATTCACTTTATGTTTCTTAAAAAATATTAAATAAATAATTGTTTTATAATAAATGAAAAACACACCTCCTCTACTGAAGACACTTTGCCATAAGTTTCACTTTTCCAAATGTTCCATTTTATAAACCTATCTTTGTATCCTATATAATAAAAGGCTAATAAGCAAATTGGTCCCACAACCAGGAGATCGACCAGCTGTATTCCCTGCCCCTGGCCAGCCCATCCCTATTTGATTGGGGCTGGCTAACTGGACCCCACCCATGTACGAATTCGTGCACTGGGCCTCTAGTATGTATATAACACAGTAAGCTATATGTGAAATTTTAAGGGAAGAAAAAAAAATTGATATGGGGGAAAGAGAGGAAAAATTAAACCAACAACAAAATGAAGACAGAATACCTAAACAGCTCACTAAATTAAGAAAATGCAAAGCACGAAAGAAGAAAGGAGGTAAAATACTGCAGTGGAATAATGTGATTACCCTCCAGAGTGAGCACAAGAGAATGGGCCTAGAATTCACCAGCTGAGACATTCCCTCCCATTCTCCTCAGCAAACCAGAACCTCCATTATTCTCTTTGACCCAAAGCTTTCTCACTCTCAAGGCAAAATCTGCCTCCTGTCACATCAAGAAAATAAATCCCAAAATATTATATGCCACTCATTTCCTCTAGTCTTCACCAGTTCTTCTCTATAAACAAGTCTAATCTATCCACTCCATGGTTTTAATCCGATTCCCTCCTGTTTTTGTAGGAATCATTATTCTGTCCCCCTCCATGGCTTTCTCCCTTTTCACCTATAAATAAACTTAACTGCCTGCTTTCTGCACTCTTCCTCCACACATCACTGCTTCCAGTTGACAACCAATCTTTGCCATCTCAAGCCATTTAAGATTCTTTAAAGAATCATTTCTACCATTTCCATTCCTCAGAAATACCTGTTTTCTTCTCAGCCCTTGAAATTTGACTAATGCTGCCAAAATTTTTTTAAAGTACTGATTTATCATTAAATCTTTTTTGTTAAACTCCCACATGTCAACTTTGGTCACCACTGTTCAACATTCCTTTGGTTGCTGTTTCTTGCTACAATCTGGCATTCTTAGTCACACTCTCCTTCCTGAAACTGTCCAGTCGCTAGGTCACCAGACATTTAACTGTTATATGTTTCCTCATACTTACCCTGTTCTTTCTCTTTTCTGGCTTCTTGAGTTCCATTTTCTGTCTAACATGACCTTTTAAGAGTTGGTATTGCCCATGATTTCATATCCCACCTTGTTCTTCTGACTGAATAATCCTTCCTGAATGATCCTACCTGATTCCAGGTGTTCAAAGATGTCCTCTATGTAGCTAATACCCAGCATGCCTTACATAGCTTTAGTTCCCATGTTTCCCCTCAACTTCTTCCATATATTCAGTCACTGTTGCACAGCTGCACCTCATTGTTACTGACTTAACTGGGCCCAAGGAGTCAAAGACAGAACCGCTCATCTTACCCCTCCTGTACGCATGTTTGCCTTTATACAACCAATGAAAATGCCCTTCACAAGTCATTTCTCTCCATTGCCACATCCAATTATTCACCGAGTCCTACTGTACCTACTAAATACTTTAAAATTTCTATTTCTTCTCCATCCCTACTACCTTTATTTTAATTCATTCCCTTAATATTTCTGTTACCTGTTCACAGTTAGGTCTACTTCTGTGCATAAGCAAGAGACTATATGGAGCATGCTAAGTGTAAAATATAAATTCTTTCATTTCATTATTTCAGACAAGCTTAATTTTTATAAATTTCTAATCATTTATTCATATATTAAAATAGAGTAGGCATTTATTTTAAAACTCTGCTCATGTTACTAAGAAGATTTCCAAGCAACATTTAGAAAATTGAGATTTATGAAGTTTAGTGCTCTGAAATATTTTAATATGTTTCAAAAAAACGTTTCATGATTAAATAAGCTTGAGAACTGTTAAATAAATTAGGGATTTCTTTACTATAAAACTTACTCAAACTTTTATTTTGTTAACAAAATAAATTCTCTAAAGAAATATATCACCTTTAGTATATCGTAAGCATTTTTACCATATCTTAGTATCATTATTAATGTATGTAGAATAATCTTAATATTATTATTTGAAAATACTATTCTAAAGTATTTATAGAATAATAAACTATACGCAGGTATATACAATGTAATATTTATATAACATAAATCAAAATTGTTTTCATATTATTAGTTAATTTGCTGAGAATTACTTTCTCACCTTTTGTAAGTATATTGATTTATGAACAGCAAATTAAGACACTGGGGGTATGAAGAAAAGATGAATTTAAAATCATTTTGCATGTTGATGTGATTCCCAATAGAGTCTATTCAAATCCTTGTGAGATACTCATCCTTAATATCACTAAGAATACAGGAGTAGGCTGGAATAAATTAGTGAGATGATTAATTAAACTAGAAATATTTATCATTATTAAAAAGTGATATCTCAGGGAATCTAAAAGAAGTTATCTTTTTAAGACTCATGCTTGATCTAGACTGACTTCAATATTCTCACTTTAGTATATTAAACTTCAGCTTCATTGTATAATGCAGACACTGTGGTTCTCAGAAGAATGTGATGGATTTTAGAAGAAGGTAAGTGTGGACTTTAGAAGTTAATACTTAATCTTACTTCCCCCAAATCTTACAGGAACAAAATGATTACCTTGAACCTCTAAGAATCTTAATAGGAACTAGAACATTCTCACATACTTGAATCTGGTTTGCAGATATCTAATAATGTTCCAGTATAGAGGTATATCCATGCTTACAATGCGATCTACACCTGAAGTTGGAAATACATCCCTCATCACTTGGTAGGGAAGAAGAGGCACTGACTACCTACCTACACATTATTTATCTCTACTCAGAACTTTCATCCTAACGATGTTGATCTGTTGATTTTCTTTTGGAATTAAGTCCACCTCACAACCATATGTCAAAAAGTGCAGAATTAACACATATGTAAAACAACACTTAGGAATATTACAGTGTGGGGGGAAATTCATTGAGAATCAGTATTTTAATATAAAATGTCCTTATAATTTTTATTTTAAAAATTGGAATAGTATCATAAACTCCCAAGTACCCAGGTTACTTTTATCTCATCTCTCACTTCAGTCCTTTCCCAACCCTAATTATTCTGAAGCAAATCCCAGACATTTTTAGCATTTTGTCTATAAATACTTTCTTTTCTTTTAAATATAAAAACTGTTTTTTTTTTTTGCAAATATAAACACAATACCACTGGTCTTCTTTTAAAAATATCTAACAAAATGATTCCTAAATATTGTAAAATAGGAAGTCAGGGTTTAGGTTTCTGTTATTATATTATTAATGTATTTTTAAAATTTTATAATTTGTTTGGATTTAAAGTCCATACATTATAAATGATTGGTTTACCCTCTAATTGCTTTTTTAAATCTATAAGGTTCCATTTCATTCACTCCCCCATACTTCCTTTTTCTTGTTTATTTTATTTTAAAGACAAACTGTCTCCCAGTCTTTTTTATTCCTGATAGTTTCTTATAAGCTATTCCATATTCTTGTATTTGTCATCAATTTCTTACTCAAGCATTTCAATGAAGTAATAAAGAGTGCAAGTTTGTGACATTAATATGGTCATATTCTTGTGAGAGCTCCCATGTACATGTAAAAATACGTCTGCTTTTATCTTCTTTTTTTTAATATTTTATTGATTTGTTACAGAGAGGAAGGGAGAAGGAGAAGGATAGAGAGTTAGAAACATTGACAAGAGACATCGATAAGCCACCTCCTGCACGCCCCCTACTGGGGATGTGCCCGTCACCAAGATACATGCCCTTGACCGGAATCGAACCCGGGACCTTTCAGTCCGCAGGCCGACGCTCTATCCACTGAGCCACACCGGTTTCAGCTGCTTTTCTCTTCTTAATATGTCTTATGTCAATTTACTTCTCACTCCCAACTGGTCTTGCCTATTGTGGACTACATTCTAAATCTGATCCTAGGGTTTATTCTCCGTTACCTCAACTGCTCTGGCCACAGTCAACCCTCCCCTCCCCTCCCCCCATCTCAGCCTCCATCATTATAAACAGAGGTTTGGGAAAGGAAAGAAAGAATAAAGTCTCTAGGGAAGCAATGTTTGGGGAGAGATTACTTCATCTCTCCCCACTACAAAGCCGAGAAGAATGGAGTTCATGAAAACTTCTTGTAGAGCTTAGAGAGCCGAGAACAAGTCATTCTTGCATTTCCAAGCTTGTCCTCTGCTTAAACATGAGCCTCGCGGTGACAATTCTGTGGCTGCAGGAAGAAGAGAACCCCCACTGCTCTGAGACCCACGGTGCACATTTCCCAGGAGAAAAAGACCCTGTATAGACAGTCTGGAGCCACGAGTCAGTGTCTCACCTAAGTTGGCTGCTTACTAACCCAAAGAGTCTAACTGGGAAGAAAGCTGGGCAGATCTCTCCTGATGACCAGAGTGGAGGGAAGTGGACAGGCCCATCACGGCCCTCAGACAAATTTATACCTGTGCTCTGTAACGGCACATTAGAAGGCAGTTAGAGACATGGAATTACCAAGAGAAAATTCACTGCATAAGAGTCAACTAATCAATGAAATATATTAAAACATACACACACACACACACACGCACACAATGCCCTAACCAATTTGGCTCAGGAGCTAGAGTATCAGCCTGCGAACTCAAGGGTCCTGGGTTCGATTACAGTCAAGGGCATGTACCTTGGTTGTGGGTACATTCCCAGTGGGGGCGGGGGGTGCAGGAGGCAGCTGATCGATGTTTCTAACTCTCTATCATCCTTCTCCCTTCCTCTCTGTAAAATAAACAATAAAATATATTTAAAAACATAAGAGTCAATTGAGTGGAGATATTTGTCTCTTTTCTTCTCCTCCCTCATCTCACCAGCACATGGGTATAGGGAGGACTTAAAGAGAAAGGAGGGAAAGTTTCAGATGCAGAAAATGCCTCCTCTCCCTACCACTAATTCTCCTGTAATAGACCGACAGATCCCCAGCTCAAGTCTACATGCAAAGAAGATAGTATTTTAAAAAGATGAAAGAAAGTTTTCCATCAGTTGAAATGAATTCTAATTAAGTAGAGTGATTGATGAATATGGAATGTGCCAGAGATGTCAATAAGGACACTTTGACCCATCACAGTTGAAAGCAGTGGTTGTAGAAAGATGAATTCTTTATGTTCAACCCCCCACTGAGCTGAGACTACTCAATAAGACACTTTTACATGACTTTTCTACCACTTGGTTCCTAAATACAATTCTTACTGAGGCTTACCAGAAAAAGAATAATGTGTGCCAGTCCCGGCAGAAAAAAACTGCAGTGTCAGACTTGGTGAGAAAATACATGCCTTGTCTCCAAGGGGGAATCATCCTAAAATGTTTTTCAGGCCAATTTTGACCATGTGCAATTATCTTCTGCAGGCTTGGATATACCAGTAATTCATAAAATTCAATTGTAGTGCAACACAGACCCTCAACAAATGGGCTGGTTTTCCCATTGTTTTGTTTGTGAGGGAACAGCTTGACTAAACTACAGTTGTCATCGGCCTAGAGCAGTGGTTCTCAACCTTCCTAATGCTGCAACCCTTTAAGACAGCTCCTCATGTGGTGGTGACTCCCAATCATAAATCATTTCTGTTGCTACTTTATAACTGTAATCTTGCTACTGTTGTGAACTGTAATGTAAATATCTGATATGCAGGATGTATTTTCGTTGTTACAAATTGAACATAATTAAAACATAGTGATTAATCACAAAAACAATATGTAATTATATTTTGTGAAATATTGATTTCTAATTACAAATAAATGAAATTTTGTCTTGAACCGTGGTGTAGCATGGGTAACAAACAGTCTTCATATGATAATAGTAAACTATGTTGCTACATTTTGCTACTCCGAGGAGCGGTGTGTTGGTCCCTAAGACCATGGCAAATAGGTGTTTTCCAATAGTCTTAGGCAACCCCTGTGAAAGTGTCATTTGACCCCCAAGGGGTAGCGACCCACAGGTTGAGAACCACTGTCCTAAAGGTTTGCAAACTCATTTGCTTCACATGTGGCTTGTATTTACTAAGAGAATAAACTTTGAATTAAGAAGCGGTGGGGTTATTCTGGTCTTTGGATTCCATATGTAAGTGATATCATATTAGAATAAGCAAAACAGAAAGTCTCACACCAGTACATACAGAGAACACCTGATGGTGGCCAGAAGAGAGGGGCAGTGGGGGACTGGGTATAAAAAATGGCGATGAGATTAAGAATCACTAATTAGCAGTTACAGAACAGTCATGCAGATGCAGGTTAAAGCACAGGGAATTTGAGGAACAATACTGTAATAGCTATGTAAGTTGTCAGGTGGACACCAGAATTGTGAACAGAACATTTTGTAACGTATATGAATGCACATCCTCTGGCTGTGCAGCTGAAATTCATACAAGAAGTGTAGAATGCTAACCATAATAAAAAAAATTAACAGTATCAGTTGATTATATTTGCAACAACAACAACAAAAGTGGTAGAGTTCAAGTTCCAGGAAGGGTGATGTTTATTACGTGGAATTCCTTAACAGACACACTTTGGCGATTATTCTGTTTGCCTTGCCTGCCTTAACGTGTCACTGAGAAATGTCAAGCTCTAACCTTCCCCCAAGGAATTAAAGCCCATGCCCAACAGTTTGAAGTAAAATCCTCTCTTAAAATACCAAACCAGAGAAGCAGCCGAATAGATCCAAAGTCCAGAATGTCCCCATAATAATATTTTGCTTAACTCAGAAACCTTCAATGAAGAGATAAAAGTTGAGCAAGAATATTCGCCTATTTATACTCTCCCTAATGTTGTTTGAAATAACCTTCTTACTGACACTCGATCAGGAATCCTAAAAATAAAGAGAAAGAAAGTAACTACTTGAAATCCATACTTAAATATGAACACTCAGATCAGTGCTCACAGAAAGGGTTCATTTGCATAGTGATTTAGTTTGACTTTTATCTAAAGAAGTCAAACCAAGTTTTCATCAGAAGTTCACAAGAGCTCTTTGTGGGTGTCCTCAGATATTATTTTTTTGATTTTATACAGAGAGGAAGGGAGAGGGATAGAGAGTTAGAAACATCGATGAGAGAAAAACATCGATCGCAACCAAGGTACATGCCCTTGACCAGAATCGAACCTAGGACCCTTGAGTCTGCAGGCCGACGCTCTATCCACTGAGCCAAGCCGGTTTCGGCTGTCATCAGATATTATAACAACACAGCCCTTTCCTCTCCTGCTGCACACACGAGGGTAACATGACAAGGGCTCAGAGTGACTCCGTTAATGGTCTGTGGCCTTAAAATGTGTGAGAGGTAATCACCCCATTCATCATTTCCCAAAGTAAACTTTTTCTTTTCTTTCACAGGAAATTAGGTGGCCACGAGCTGCAAGTAGAGATCAATCTTCAGCTAATAAGATATTGTTGACAAGCAAAGAGAAGGCCAGCTTCTCCTGAGCTGGAGACACGGGAGCGGTGAGCCACGGGACACGGTGCCCACGGGGACTGTGGAGGCAGGCAGAGTCGCACACAACAGCACCCGAGCTTAAAGGTTTTATGAGCGCAGCAGAGGCAAACTCAACTCCAATTACGTCGATTGCAGGGACTTTTAGGATCATGTGTTTCATCTCCCTGTGCTCTAACAGACAAGTTATGCTTTCATATGCTTTCCGCTGATTTGTGTACAAAGAATTTTCTCCATCTCTGCCAGTGCCACATAATACTGAGGTATGGCTTCTTTTCCCTTGCTAAGCGAAGCATTAATACGACTGTCAGCAGCAAGATAGAACAGGCAATAAATATTAAGCTTGAATGTTACAGTGATTTATGCTGCAGGTAATATTGGCCTGTAGATTATAAGGCATGATGGTTCTCTTTCGTGATAATAAGTGATGGGAGAAATAGAATGTTGGTAAAGGTAACATTCTAAAGCTCTCTTATCGGGGAGATCTATTTGCAAGAATATATCGGGGTACAATGTTGATTTTTCTCAACAGTACAGGGATTTAAATATTTTCAATAAAATAATGCTGTTCTGAGAGGAATTTAAGGTTGACGCTGGTCTTTTCATACTGACCGTTCCATGTGGAAGTATTTCAAACAAAAAATAAGTTTATTTGGTGGATGTTTTATGCAAGACAGCAGAGCATCCTTGCAGGAACGAACAGCATACAAGGCAGCGGGGTCACTCACCTCTCAGAGATGCCAAGATGATGACAGGTTTCTGTACAGAATGCCATGAGTTTGTCGCATCCTAGCCTTGGTGCCTACATATACAAACTGATTTATTTATCTACTAGGGACCCTGCACACAAATCCGTGTGCAAGTAGCTCTCTCTCACCTGTCTCCTCTGGCTGCGACGAACACTGCGACTCATAGCTCTCTGCCTCTTGTAACTTGCTGCCCCGCCCTCCTGCTGATCGGTCATTATGTGTCACGGTGTAACGATCATTTGCATATTACCTCTTTATAATGTAGGATATCTACTATGCTATATCTATAGCTATGCCTTTACCTATACCTATATCTACAGCTATATCTTTACCTATACCTATACCTATGTCTAATCTGGTGTAACAATCATTTGCATATTACCTCTTTATTATATAGGATATCTACTATGCTATATCTATAGCTATACCTTTACCTATACCTATATCTACAGCTATATCTTTACCTATACCTATACCTATGTCTAATCTGGTGTAACAATCATTTGCATATTACCTCTTTATTAAATAGGATATCTACTATGCTATATCTATAGCTATACCTTTACCTATACCTATATCTACAGCTATATCTTTACCTATACCTATACCTATACCTATGTCTAATCTATATATCTACTTATATCTACAATGTTATCTAGTAATATATATTCCTAATTCCAGGCCTCGGACATCATGGAGACATGTAAAAATGGTACAACAGGACTGGAGAACAAGTGGTAAAGGTCTGTGTGTGCATGAAAAAAACAACACTGAACTTTTTAATCCTGCACTTGAACCCCTATGTTGCTAAGTTTTACATCAAAACAGGAATTCTGTACCTAGAAGAGAATCAGCCACATGAAGACATTTTCATGCTAAATAAATAATAAATGATAGGTTATGTGTTTCTTTAATTTTAGAAGCTGCATAATTTAAAATGATGAATAATTAACATATCAAGGCATTCTGAGTTAACTGATGCACAAGAACAGCTAAGGCATAAAGTATCCTGCTTGTGTTTAAAACACATCTTCAGAGCAGAAAAATATAGCAGTTTTTTCTTGATAACAATTATGTTTTCCAAAAATAACTGTGGTTTATCACTTTATAGGGAATGTCAAAAAAAGTTCTATTCCCACCCTAGCCAGTTTGGCTCACTGTATAGAGGGTCAGCCTGTGGACTGAGAGGTCCCAGGTTCAATTCCAGTCAGGGGCACATGTCCGGGTTGCAGACTTGATCCCCAGGAGGTGTGTGCAGAAGGCAGTGGATCAATGCTTCTCTCTCATCATCCATGTTTTTTTCTCTCTCTCCCTCTCCCTTCCTCTCTGGAATCTATATATATATATATATATATGTGTGTGTGTGTGTGTTTAAAAGTTACACTCCTTAAGTGTGTAAGCACACAGTGGTAGAGGACAGAAAGGAAAGCATAATTAGCAGCATGCTATTAAAATTCAACATTTAACTTGGCCTACTTTGCTAAAACATGAATTCTGAGTGGCATTCTCCTTACACATTTTCTTCCACCACTCGAAGTCTACTCTGTAAATAAAAAAAAATAATAATCCTTTCTTTGCAATCATTAATTTATTTGGTACTAAACCAGTTTTCTATGGACCTATTGTGGACTGAGATCAACAATGTATTTGTTTAAGCTAGTGACTACAGAAAATTTTCCCTCTCATTTATTTTATTTTATTTTTTTAACTGAGGCTGAAGGACAGCCAGTTAGAAACCAACCAGATTCTCAGAACATTCAGTTTTCAACACCAAATTAATCTCCTGCTATTGGGGAGAAAGTCTATACTGTTCTGAAATATAAATTGCTATAATTATCACCTCATAATGATTTTTTCAAATCAAAGCGATTGTAATGGAATAGTTTCTTTAGCTTACTGAAACATTAGATGGTTCTATACACTTGGAATAAAGAGAATGCATGGTAGGTAATAATTAGTTAATTTCAAAGAGATCCTTATTAAAAATAACCATGTACAGCATAGTCAGAAGCACCATATGGCACACTTCCTACCTATTAGAATGGCAGAAATTCAACATTTAACTTGAATAGGTCCCTAGAAAACTGGTTTAGTACCAAAGAAATTAATGATCGCAAAGAAAGGATTATTATTATTTTTTTTTTATTTACAATATCAAGTGCTGGCAAAGATGTGGAGCAATCAGAATTCTCATTGATTGTTGGTGGGGATGCAAACGGACGCAGCCACTTTGGAAGGCAGTTTTATGCCATAGGTCTAAGCCTCAAAAAGTGTGTCATATTGTGCTTAGACCTATTGCATAGAACTGTAAACGTAAGATTTCAGTGCATTAGGGTAAAAACTAAGGACTGGGACTGCTGGATCATGTGATACAGCATGGTTCATTCTGTAACACACTGACAAACCGCCTTCCTATATTAGCTCTGTATCCTGCAACCTTGCTATCATTGCTTTTTAGTTCCCTGAATTTTTTGGTTGTTTTTTATTTTCTATAGAAACAAGCATGTTATCCATAAAGATGGTTTTCTTTCTTTCTTTTCAATCTGTATATTTTATTTTTCTTACGTTGCATTAGCTAGAGCTTCAGTATAATGTTGAGAAGGGTTTATGAGGAAGGACATTCTTGCCTTTTGGGACATTCTCTTTGCTCTTAGTTTATAGTTTCTCATCATTAAATAGGATGTTAGCTGTATACTTTTAGGTCAATTTTTTTAAATTCAAATTGAGAAGGTTTCCCTCTCAAAGTAGTTAATTTTTAACACTGGCAAACAGAAAATAGGGTGTAGATGTTAATAAATACATGTTTAAATATTCCAAGTACACCAACAACAAAAAGTATCCTCACCTGAAACAGAGTGAGCAAGTAGGAAGTGAAAAGTAACTAAATAAACTTTCCTTGTAAACCTCTGATTTATTTCCATATGCATTGAGGAAATCAGTAAGTAATTATTGCAACTCTACTTACACAGGCTACAGATGTAAGAAATTCTAGAGCTGGAAATGCCTCAATTAGTATCACAATGTTTGTCTTATATTGCAAATAATTGTCCTATTTACATACAAATATTGCATGTATATTTAGTGTTGTAGTCGGACTTAGAAAGATGAATGCAGTCATTACTAACTTCAAAGGACAGTAGGATGTGTCTACAAAAGTAACAAATAACGTCAGAATAGGCAGTTTGTTGGTTATTAACAAAAGAGAAGGAGCAAAGTAAGTCTGATGAATTCGGTTTCACAGTCACACACACACACACACACACACACACCCCTCAGGATATAAACAGCATCATTTTCAACAACATGCTGCAGAGGCATGAAAGAACCTTACAATTGAAAGGAGTTTTTCTGGGGGAAATGGGCAGGTTGATGAAATTTTAGGAAGTGTGTGTGTATGTGTGGCAGGGGTGGGGGGTACATGGAAAAAGCACAGGGCTACAGAGCTGCAAAGGGTCCATGTCCATGAGACAAGGAAGTTGTGGAAAGGTACCCATTTACAGAATAAAGGGAAGGAACCCCCTTATTCAGAGAGGAAAGAAGAAAGCCCGAAGGGAATCAGGAAACAATAAGGAAGTAGGAGGAGGGAACCTCACTTATTTCACCAGAAATAAGTTGCTATAGTGACCAATTGGAGGGGCTATCAAGGCCCAAAGACCTGAAGCTAAGCCTTTATAAATCCCGGAGGAAAGGAACTCAGTGGTATTCTTTCCCCCTTGATGTCAGACACCAAACATTGTTCTCACTAAGTGGATGTAAACAGGAGGCCAGAAGGCTGGTCCAACTTAACTGCACTGAAAGGTCAGAGCTAATCACTCACTGTTTAGTTGAAACATTGTTGGCTGAAGCAGCCTCTACCTGTTTGTTTCATGTTAATTTCTGTTTTGTTATTTCCTGCCTAAAGGCTAGGGGTGTGTCCCAAAGCCTTAATAAAAGGGAGAAAAAGGCCAAAGCAAGTGGCAGTCCTTCCCACTAGAGGAAGTTCTTCCTGGCCCCCCAATATCGCCAAATTAATGTTTTCTAGTCTCTCATTTCATTTGAGTGCGGCCTCCTTCAGAACCTGAACCCTGAACCAGGAACCCTGAACCATGTGGGATGTGGAAAGGGGCTCCCACACCTTCCCATGTGGGAGTCTGTGCTGGTTTCTCAATGAAGTTCCACCTTTTACTACACCATCTTCAATCCGTGGTTCCATTCTTCATCTCTACGGGACAAAAAACCCGGGAACCCTCCTTCCCAGGTTACACTGCACGCTCCAGTCAAATTTTCCCGTAACACATCACCGCAGGGATAACCAGCATTCACCCCCAGATTAACAGGGGGAGAGAGCAAAAAACATGAGGAAGATTTCCTTCTCTGAGTGAGTGCCTACCGCAGCAGAAGCCAAGACAAAGCAGAACTAGAAGGCACGCCCAGTAGGACCATAAATGGGGGAGGACATAGTAACCCTGGAAAGTCTGGAAAAGGGGTCAGACTGCAGAAGGGCACAGGCCTCTGGAAAACCAGGAAGGACATTGGATTGGGGAGGGCACCGGCATAGGCCTGGAGAAGGACAGGAGAGGAATTGGGAAGTTTGAAAGAAAGCTTGCTCTTTCCCAAACCCAAGGAAATACAGGAAGGCTTCGCAGCTCTACATGACAGCTTGCTGGCTCTCTGCCTCTTGAGAGTGTACTGTCGCTTGTCATGTTTCCCTCTAATAAATCACTAAAGTCCTCCTTCCCAAGTGTCCCTGAAATCCTTCCACTGCGGTGCCCACGGAGAACCCATTTCCGCCAATAACAGTGACACTGAATGAGGGGAAAGACAGATGCACCATAATCGTCAGAAAGATCCACGCTCAACAGCCCAAAAGCAGGCTTCTGCTCTTAAAATGTGCCTTCCGTTTAGAATCTCACGGCAGAGTATCATTGGAAGAAATCGCTGCTGGCTGTACAAGGAGGTAAATGGACCTAATTAAAGGAGCGCATTCCTTAATAAGCTCCCAACCAGTAAAGCCACATGTTTAGTTCTAGGGCGATAAGGTTTCATAGAAATGATTTGCTTCTTTAACTTTGTTTTTCTCTTTTACTTCCTTGCGAAATACTTCAACAAACTTGCACTTTTCCAGGCCGAGGTACCACCCTGGCTATGTACTAAAAAAGCAATTATCATGGAGAGCTAGTAGAAGGTTTATGTTTGTTGTAAAAATTTCCATGAGAGAAGATCTCAGACTATCTCAATATCCATCACATAGGAAGTAGATGTCATTTCTATAATCTCTTTCTGTACTAGTCCACCACATTTTTATTATCCACCTATAAGTTGCTGCACACTTCTGCCAGATTCTCTGTTCAGCTGTTCCTTTGATCTCCCATCTGTTCATTTCTTTCTCTCTGATTAAAGAAACAAGAAGTATTTGTGGCTCTGTATCCATTGAGAAGGCATAAGGTAAAAGATGGACATGTAGGAATAAAAGGATTTCAACCTAAATTGCCTTTTTTTTTAAATACTTGAAATCATGTTGAGTTGCTTTTCTGGGAAGAATAGAATGACCAGATGCTGTATTTGAAGGAACTATCTCATTTTGACCCCTCTGCTGGAGTAGTCAAAATCC
Source organism: Lasiurus borealis (assembly GCA_004026805.1). NCBI lineage: Eukaryota > Metazoa > Chordata > Mammalia > Chiroptera > Vespertilionidae > Lasiurus > Lasiurus borealis. Next base: position 54,625 of record PVJN01006478.1, read on the forward strand.
TCAAAACATCTTCAAAAGGAAAGCAATATTTTGCAGATGAAAATAGTTTTCTAATACTTTCCAATGGTTCCCCCTTGCACTTGGAATAAAAATCTAAATTTTGTCAGGGCCTAAAATTTGTGGTGATCCATCATCACTTGCCTGTTTAGTTCAAAATTATCCATGCACACTGGCCTGTTTGAGTATGCTGAGCACACCAGACCCATCCCTATCTTAAGATAATCCTCTATTCAGTTTCATTTGCCTGAAACAATCTTTTCTCACTCTTTTCTCTTCTCATGGTTGACTCCTTCTCATCCCTTAGGTCTTAGTGAAGGTGTTACTTTACTTTTCCTATCTCTCTCTAAAGTAAGTCCTCACTGATCACTGTCTTGAGAAATAAAGTGTAATGTCATGATTACATTAGTAGTTTTATATTAAAATAAGAGCATTAAACTCCACTTTCCCATCAATAGCTGCAGTCATAAACACCATGTTTCTGTGACTCACTTTCATAATTTATAAAATGAAGATGATAATAAGACCTCAAAGGGTTTTTAGGTTAAATCAGCTAATAAAATAAAGCACTTAAGACAGTGACTAGAAGAGAAAGATCCAAAAAATGTTTATTATTAGTATCTTAGCACACTGTGTATTTCTTCTAAAGTTCTTATAACAGCTTGGATTCCTTTTTCAAATTAAAATTTTATCTACCTACATGCTAGTTTTTCAGGTTTCTGAGGTCAATATTGTATTGGTCTTGTTTCATTCTTGTTTTTTTTCAATCTCATTAAAGTACCTGGCATATAAAAATGACTGTTTACTGAGTGACTGAATGGGTGAAAGATACCTGGATGAATAGATCAACTGGTGAGAATACTCTCCTTTTCTGCTTTACCAATCAAACATTTCTATGAAGAAGTGGTATCACCACTCCTTAGAATTTAAGAACTTACCCACTACTAACTAGTGTGGCCAATTCTGTAATTTTTTTTAAATATATTTTATTGATTTTTTTTTTACAGAGAGGAAGGGAGAGGGATAGACAGTTAGAAACATCAATGAGAGATAGACATCGATCAGCCGCCTCCTGCACACCCCCCACCAGGGATGCACCTGCAACCAAGATACATGCCCTTGACTGGAATTGAACCCAGGACTCTTCAGTCTGCAGGCCAATGCTCTATCCACTGAGCCAAACCGGTTTCGGCCACTTCTGTAATTTTTTGTGGCATTAACAAAATTCATGTTTCTTTACTACTAAATACTGAGCCATCTATTTAATCAATGCTTCCAAAGCAGAAGACAAAAACCCATGTCTAAAGGCAAAGAAGCTTTACTCAAAATGGCATCACACAATGTATCATTACAGAAAGGTAAAGACTGTTTTTGCAAGATGTGGTTAGCTCATAATTTAGAAAGTGAAACCACCTGGACCACAGAGAAAACTGGCAGAGTGCTTTGGCATTTACTGGTTCCCTTGTGCCACGTGAGCAAAGTTTTATAAAACAGAGATAAACTTAGAGTAAACCTTTCTGAAGACGGAAATGGAAGGGAACGCTGCTACCTGCCCTTAACTTGCATCCTATGTTGACCAAATGCCTTAAAAATAGGGACCTTACAAGACTGAAAAGCCAACTGCATCTGGATTATAAATTTAAACAGTTGTCTGCAGTGGCTTTAAACGTGTAGCTTTAGCCCTAGAGCAGTGGTTCTCAACCTTCCTAAGGCCGCGACCCTTGCATACAGTTCCTCATGGGGTGCTGACCCCCAACCATGAGATTTTGCTACTGTGATGCATCGTGATGTAAATATCTGCATTTTCCGATGGTCTTAGGCGACGCCTGTGAAAGGGTCATTCGACCCCCAAAGGGGTCGAGACCCATAGATTGAGAACCACTGCCCTAGATGGTTTTTCTCAGTGGACAGAGCATTGGCCTGGGGACTAAAAGGTCCAAGGTTCAATTCAGGTCAAGGGCACATGACCAGGTTTCAGGCTCAATCCCGAGTAGAGGGCATGCAAGAGATCAATGATTCTCTCGTCATTGATGTTTCTATTTCTCCCTCTTCCTTTCTCTCTGAAATCAATAAAAATATACATGTTTTTAAAATGTAACATTAGCCCTAGCCAGTTTGACTCAGGGGATAAAGCATCAGCCTGTGGACTGAAAGGTCCCAGACTCAATTCTGGTCAAGAGCACATGCCTGGGTTGTGGGATCAATCCCTAGTGTGGGTTGTGTAGAAGGTAGCCTATTCATGATTCTCTTTCATCATTGATGTTTCCATCTCTCTCTCCCTCTCCCTAAAAATAAATAAGCTTTTTTTTTAAAAAAATGTAACTTTAACCCTAGTCAATTTGGTTCAGTGGATATAGTGTCAGCCTATGGATTAAAGGGTCCTGGTTTTGATTCAGGCTAAGGGAAGGTACTTTTATTGTAGGTTCCTTCCTGACCCGGGACCTGGTTAGGGTACATGCTGGAGATAACCAGTCAATGTATTCCTCTCACATTGATATTTATCTCTGTCTTTCCCTCTCTCTTCCACTCTCTCTAAAAATCAATGGAAAATATCCCAGGGTGAGGATTTTTTAAACAATGTAGTTTCAGGTGGGGAAGGAGCTGGGATTCAGCCTTCTAGTAAGTTCAGGGAAACGTTGTTTTCTTCCCACTCAAGCCTTTGTTTCATTGCTTTCAGTGTCAACAGTTTGAGAAAGAAGCTTACAAGCAAGGCTCTTGACTTAATGGCTAATTCTCAGGAACAGAAAGAGCTTACAGCTTAAAAAGGAAATGACAAGAGTCCCCAGGCTTAAACAAGTGTCAAAACAAGATTTTGGTTGTGGTTACTCAACCATGGAATAAACTGGAACCAGACTGACTGGAAAGCTACTGAGTTTTTGGAAGGAATCGTATGGCAAAGAAGAGAAGAATAAGCTTTGTTGATAAAAACCTGTAAAAGACAATCCCAAGAATGAGAATTAAGCATGGAATGCCACAGAGCAGAGCCGTGCAGAGGGCAGACCAAGACTGCCGAATGAACTAAATAAGGAGTTTTTGTAGAACAGGTGGTCAATACTACTTATGTTCGTGTAAATTTAATCATTTATAAGAATAATGCTTGCTTATTGTTTCCAATTTTTTAAATGGGCATCTTTATTTGGTTACAGTGCTTTTCCACCACCACTGTATCTTCAGTGTAGTTCTAAGAGGCTTGGGGTCTGATTACACTTTTAAAAGAAATCCTGGCTTTCTAGATTTTAGTTTTAATTGATAAGTGAGCACACACTAGGTACATGTGCTCTCAGTGTAACCAAATGTGTGTGTCTATGTGTGTGTGTGTGTGTGTGTGTGTGTGTGTATACACACAATTTATATTTATACTCAAAACCTATCCAGAGTTGCATTTATGTCTAAGTATGTGTGTACACACACACACACACACACACACACACACACACACTTAGACATAAATGCAACTCTGGATAGGTTTTGAGTATAAATATAAATATAAATTTGACAGTTTGTTAAGACTTAATTTGTTTTAGTAGGCACTTTTCTGAACCCTGAGATTTTACAAATTAAATAAATTTATTAGGCTGTCACAGCAAGCGTACTTTCCAAAGAAATGACAGGCTTGATTAGTAAGTATGCCCTTTATCTGTAAGGTTCTTATTTGTCTACCATTTCACAGCAAGGAATTCTGATGAATAGCACAATTAACCTTTCTGTTATTAAAACAATTAATTGCAAAAATTAAAGACATGACAGGGACAAAATATTAACGCATAAATTATTAGATTCAGAAATTATAATTATTAATCCATGCATAGTAATTGTGACAAAAACAATGACTGAATACTATACTAAGATCTGTTGTAAAGATAATATCAGTTATGTACAATATGATAATAAAAATATTAAATGGCTAATAAATATAAAGATCATACATCTAAAAAGTATGTTTTTCAGAATAACCATCTTGAGAATATGTACAATGATGCTAAACTGATGTTTACCAAAATAAGTTCGTCTTTCTTTTCTTTTCTTTTCTTTTTTTCTTTTCTTTTTCTTCCCTTTCTCTCCTCTCCTCTCTTCTTTCTCTCCTCTCCTTTCTTCTTTCTTTTCTCCTTTCCTCTCCTTTCTTCTCCTTTCCTCTCCTCTTTCCTCCCCTCTTTCCTCTACTCTTTCCTCCCCTCTCCTCTCCTCTCCTCTCCTGTCCTCTCCTCTCCTCCCTTTTCTTTTCTTTTCTTTTCTTTTCTTTTCTTTTCTTTTCTTTTCAGATTTGCCCCTACCCTGTCATAGCTATGGGAATGCAAATGCAAAGCAGTCAAGAGAAACTGACCACTTCCAAGCTGAAATCAGAATAGGTAAGCTAAATTCACCACTCTGCCTTTTACTGGTCATCTAGAAATAACTTCCTTGAATACCGGGTTGAGAGAGCAAAATAAAGCTGCTAAGATATTTATTCTTATCGGTTTTGTAATAAGTAGGTAAAATATGAGAAAGTGGGTGTGCTTGCTCATCTAGCTCCAGGGGATCAGGGCCACCAAGCCACATGCAATCCAGCTGCAGCTACCGCGATCTGGCTGCGGCCGCTGGTCCCTCATCCACCACAAGGAGCCTCGAAATGGCTGCGGAATAGACAAATGTGTCCCCAATTCTTACCATTGGCAGCAGCATGGATGACCTGGAGAGCATTATGCTAAGTGAAATAAGCCAGGCAATGAAGGAGAAACACCACATCATCTCACTCATTTATGGAAAGTAAAGAACATTATAACCTGATGAACAAAAGGATAGATACAGAGGCAGTAAAGCACCGAACAGACTGTCAAATTACAGCGGGAAGGGTGGGAGAGGTGGGGTAGATAAGAGATCAACCAAAGGACTTGTATGAATGCATATGAGCACAACAAATGGGCACAAGACACTTGGGATAGGGCGGAATATGGGCATGAAACGTGGTAGGGAGGCTGGGGGAAGGTTAATTGGGGGAAAAAGGAGCTATATGTACTACTGCATGTAATACTTTAAACAATAAAACAAAACAAATATGAGAAAGTAGTTTTAAACGTCAAAGTATTATGTAAATATGAATTGTTATTCACCTTTTTATTTACCAAAAAAAAAAACACAAAACAAAACAAACAAACAAACAAAAAAACCCCAAACAATCAGGTTCAGAGAAATGTTCTCTTCTGCACTGTCCAAAACAGCAGCCACTGGCCACATGTGGCTTTTGAGCACTTGGAATGTGGGTTTGCTCAGCGACTGAGAAAATGAAGTTTGATTTGAGTTCATGTTATTTTATTTCAACTTCAGTAGCCATTTTTATTTTACTCTCCATGCATTTCTTTCTCTTTTCACAGAAACCTGACTTACTAAGCTAATTTGAGGTTTTGAGCCACTGATTGGCCATGAAAACTCGGGGGCCTGAACATCATATTTTTAGGGGGCATGCACTAACCAATGACCTATTCTTTTTTTTTTTTAATATATTTTATTGATTTTTCAGAGAGGAAGGGAGAGGGACAGAAAGTCAGAAACATCGATGAGACAGAGAGACATTGATCAGCCGCCTCTTGCACGCCCCCTACTGGAGATGTGCCCCCAAGCGAGGTACATGCCCCTGACCGGAATCGAACCTGGGACCTTTCAGTCCGCAGGAGGACGCTCTATCCACTGAGCCAAACCTAACCTATTCTTTTCAACACCGTTTTTGTTCCTTCCTACAGGAACTTTGAGCCAAGCCAAATGTTAGCTCTTGCTGAGTCTGCTAATCATGATATTCTTTATGTCATGAAACCAATACCTAATTGGTTAGCACCTGATGAAGATTTTTCCACGCCAGGACAATACTTTTGGGTTTGGAAGGCCTAACGGAGATTATCTACATGAAACTCAGTTCCATACAGGAACCGGTGTGTAATCAACCTAATGCAAGAGAAATAACTATAGTTCAAATACTATACCAGCCATTCAAATCAAATTTTAATGTTTTCCCAAATGATATGGCAATTTTGCAATCATAGCACTTGACGATGGGTTTTGTTAAGGGAAAATAGGATGAAAGCATATTTTAATTTCAATATGTAGGCTGAAACATAATAAGCTATAAAGTAACTATTTTTAGTAGATAGAAAAGCTAATGTATTGTTGGTATGCCTTTCAAGAGAGACTTATAGATAGATAAATTAATAGATAGATAGTGTTTAATTGATTCTCTGAGAAGAACATTTTATATTGTAAACAAAATACCCTGAATGCATAGAATTAGGTGAGAAAAATATCTGAAGATTTAAGTTGGCATTTTGTTCTGGGTACAAAGTAAGCCTTCAACCCATTTGTGTTGATTCAAAAAATGATTTTTCTTTGTGGAAAATGTTCAAGTGTCTCTTTTTTTATTGTACTAATAGTAGCATATGTGTCAAATATTCATGGAAATTCATCAAGCTGATCAAGGATACGTAAATTAATGAAATAATATTCAATAGTCAGCACAGGTTACACATGCAATTGATAATATTCTGTTTCATAGAAAAATTATTAATTTACTTATGATGTCCTTTTCTGATGTGTGACCAAAAGCCGTGGTTATTCATCCTTTACCTCAGGTGAGGGTCTGCTGAAAGGGCAGGTGGAAATAAGTGGAATGTGCGATTCCAGGGGCCTTTTTGTTCACTGAATTAACCCAAACCCAGAAATACTTTGATTTATCTCACTGAGTAGAACTGTATGCTGAACAATAATGTGTGTGTGGTTTTTTTTTTAATTCCTCATAAGTAGGACAAATGAGCAATACATTTTTAAACTGGACAGAGCTTAAGAATCAATAATCTATATGATACTTTCTCCTGAAACGAAGTAAATATAAATGAGTAAAAGAAAATAAAACTCCAGTTCTATTTATAAATTAGTTGCTTCTTTGGTATGTGTACCAAAGTTTGATTGAGATTAAGGTTTGGCTTCTAGGACTCTGGTGATTTAAAAATAAGATTAAATCATCTGAAACCATTAAAAGTATCCCCTTATCATAAATAATCCCTACCTGCTGCCACGTAATTTTATCTACAACCACTATTTTTCCATATAAAAAAGAAGTACAATTCATCATGAAACCTGAAAATTTTCTCACAAATCACTTACATGTGAACTTCTAGCCCATTTTTTTCCTAGAAAATGAGACTAATCATATGAAGACAACATCCAGCTGCCTCTGAGTTTTCATGGTGTCGTGAAGCAGAGTTTGCAAAATACAACTGTGATGTTTTAACAGCATATTGTATGGGTTAGGGTTCTCCAAAGATTTAAAATCAATATGATAAATAAATATAGGGAGAGAGAAAGACAGAGGGCTCATGAGATTATGGAGGCTTGACAGGTCTAAAATCTGCAAGGTCGACTGGTAAATATTCTGGAATGACCAGTTTTTTTCTTTCATTTTTATGTTTTGATTAACTTCAAGAGCAGTGGTTCTCAACCTTCGTAAGGCCGGGACCCTTGCATACAGTTCCTCATGTGGTGGTGACTCCCAACCATGAAATTTCGCTACTGCTATGCATCGTGATGTAAATATCTGCATTTTCTGATGGTTTAGGTGACCCCTGTGAAAGGGTCGTTTAATCACCAAAGGGATCGCGACCCACAGGTTGAGAACCGCTGTTCTAGAGAGGAAAGGAGAGGAAAAGAGGACTATCAATGTGATAATGTAATAGTGATCAGCTAATTCTTGCACACCTCCGACCTGGGATCAAGCTCACAATCTGGGCATGTGCTCTGACCAGGAATCAAACTGGCATCCATTTGGTGTACGGGATGATGCCCAACCCATCGAACCAAACTGTCCAGGGCAATATCAGTTAGTTTGTTTTTTAAATCCTTCATATGAATGGGTCAGAGCTACTAACATTATGGGGAGTAATCTATTTTACGGAAGTCTATTGATTTAAATGTAATTTCACCTAAAAATATATATATATTTACAGAAATATTTAGAATAATATTTGAACATTATCTGCATACCATGTTCTAGCCAAGTGGAAACATAAAATAAACCATCAAATATAGAGCCTTTAATTACAAACAAATCGGTGACCTAAAAAGTAAAGGTAGTTCACGTCACTTGAAAAGCTTTCATGATCACTTTAAGTATGTTTTGAAAATGCATGTGTTTGAGTTTTAAGAAATATGAAGGTACTTAGTTATGATCACTTGGCCATTTTCTCAAGCGGGAAGAATTTACTACTTCCTTCATAATCTTCCCTTACACTCAGCTTGGTTTATGTTTATGTTTATTAACAAAGCGGTACATCAGCATCCCCAACATCATTCCTAGAGTTTCGATTACAATTTAATATGGTAAAATCCCAAGGTAATTTCCCCAAACGCACTCTACACCCTAAGTTTGCATTAATTGATAACATTTTGATTTTGACATACGATGTTTGATGTACCATCTAAAAAATAACTAGGCATTATACAACTAAGGTTGTTCTAAATACAATTGAGCAGGTGTACCAGTTAATAATGAGGATTTTTTCAATAGATGGAATTACATATATGCTGATATGTATGCGATTTAACATGTATGCTATTTTGTCGTGTTGACAGCAAGCTTCGAAACTTCATATGTCAAATTTTCTGAAGGTGTTAACATTATAGATAGTTTTATACTTAAAAATGTCGAATTTCGTGCCATAAAAAGAGCATTTGCAGGACGTTATAATGCATTATTTTGAAGAAAAGTGCTGCTGAGTACTTCAGGAATCTTATGGTGAGCATGCTCCATCTCAAGATACTTGTGCATGCTGCTTTACACTGTAAAAGTGATGATTTTGATGTGAAAGACAAAGAATGTCCAGGTCAACCAAAAAAGTCTGAAGACCAACAATTATAAGCATTATTGGATGAAGAGTCATGTCAAACTCAAAAACAACTTGCAGAAAGATTAAATGTTACACAGCAAACAGTTTATGTTCATTTATAAGCAATGGGAAAGATTTTAAAAGAAGGGAAATGGGTGCCACCTGAACTGAACAAAAGACAAATGGAAAACTGAAAAGTCATCAGTAAAATGATGCTTCAATGGCACAAAAGAAAGTCTTTTTTTTGCATCAAATTGTGACTGGCGATGAAAGGTGGATTTATTTTGAGGATCTCAAATGCACAAAATCATGGATTGATCCAGGTCAACCATAAACATCAACTGCAAGGCCAAATTGCTTCGGAAAGAAGACAATGCTCTGTGTATGGTAACACCAGAAAGGTGTGGTGTATGATGACCTTCTAAAACCAGGTGAAACCATGAATACTGATCGCTACAGACAACAAATTATCAATTGGAACCACGCTTTGATTGTTAAATGACCAGAATGGGCCAGAAGACATGGCACAGTAATTTTGCTCATAACACATCATCACACACTTCAAAACCAGTTAAACACAAGTTAAAAGCTCTTGCCTGGGAAGTATTAACCCACTTGCCATGTTCACCAGAACTTGCTCCTTCATACTATCACTTGTTCATATTGATGGCACACGCACTTTCTGAGGAGCACTTTAAAATATATGAAGAAGTGGAAAATCGGGTCTCTGAATGGTTCACCTTTAAACAAGAAAAGTTCTATTGGGACAGTATCCACAAATTCCCTGAAAGATGAGGAAATGTGTATCCAGCGATGACATTACTTTGAACAAAGCACTTTTGACGTTTGTCTTGAAATTACCGGGTTTTCTTTTATTACAAACTCCGCATTATTTAACCGGTACACCTGGTATTACTACATTTGTCAAACATGATCAAAATATCTTGTAATACATTTCTCACTATTAGCCTTGCATCCTAACGTGGCATTATCTACTTGCACAAAGGCAATGTCAATCATAAATATTTATCCATGAAATTTGAGTTTGGCGATTGTGCTAATGAGAAAACCTACACTGAAGATTTAAAAGAAGTATGCAGCTCATTACAGGCGATAGTTGAGAAGTATGCCATGGTTAGCATTCTACAAATGTGCAATCTCGTTACATTGTAAAAGGCTATAATGCTATGCCCTTTTGTAAAATACTGTTTACTGGAGCATGGCAGGGAGAAGTCAGGAGGCCGAGAACTGGAACAGGCAATTACATAATGTAAGTTATTTTTCTCATTTCTTAAATAAAAATTTCTCTGACTTCTAATCCAATCTTTGTTATAATATGTCATGCTTAACACCCCTGTGGACATAGAAAATTTAATAGTTATGCTTTACTACATCCATCTACTTAATTGTTTTTTCTTGAATAGTTTTAAATTTTTAATTTATATGATTTTTATGTTAACTGAAATGGATGAAAGTTTATTTCATCTGTTTTTCTTTGTAACTTCTTAAACCTCGCTGTATATTATTTTAGCAAATGCGATGTAATTGAAAATGTTTCCATGTGTATTGTAGTATTACATGTCATTCTAATTTGTTTGGGACTTTCAGAAAGGATTTGTGGAAATGCTTTAACTGATTTTATGAAAATATACTGTGTAGGATGCATGCAAATATAGCATTTCCGTCTCCTACTTGTCAAACTGAAATACTGGAATATTGCAAACTCTGTTATAAACTTCATTTATAACAGCAGCCTTTTGTACTAAATCAGTGGCATTTGCAGATCAATTAACTTAAAAAAGCAAACTAACACTAAGTTTTATTAAATTTGGTGAGGTTGTTTTTCTCCAAAAGCTTCCAAAGTATATTTTCTTAAATATTTACTTAGTTTAATGTTTGAATTATATCCTTCTAATTTTGTCATCCTTTAATTTTTATTCCATCCCAGAAAAAATTAGGTGGTCCTGTATAGAAGGCAGCGTTAGAGTAGATTATGATAGCATTAGTGTCCATATAATTCATAGATTACTTCTAATTAATACATTTATTGGAAATAATATATGTTCCGCCTATGTCTTAGATCTACATATTAAGTATTTAATCAATATAATCATCAATATTTATACAATTACAGATTCTGTCTATAGACATATATTGTACATGAGAATTGAGGTATGGAACCCTATATACTATTCTCTTCTATATTCTTTCAAGTTACACCCATTAGATGTTTGCTATTCTAAAGGTGTATTTTGGCTTTCACAAATGACTCTTTCACTCCATTCTGGTATCTAAATGGTTTTAACTCCCCTCTTCACCCCGGCAAATTCCCAATCTACATCCCCCACCCCGCCTCTTACACTGCATGTGTGGATTTCCTGCAGCTCACAGGGCTAAGCTAAAACACAGTCTGTCCCGGATTCTAATCATCTCCCCAGAAACTGATTCGTCTTCTTGACTCAAGCATCACTGGTAACTTCCATTACAATGCTTTTGATTTTTTAACCCAGAAACATCTAACCAAGAGTGCAGTCTCACTGGCAAGATGAACTGTGAGCAGAGATCTGAGTGAAGGAGGAAGGAAGCAGTGTTGATATATATAAACAGTGCTAAATATATATATATACACATATATATATTTAGGCTGAATATATATATATATATATATATATATATATATATATACACACACACATATATATATATGTATATATGTTTTTAGGCTATATATATATATATATATATATATATATATTTTAGGCTATATATATGTATACATATATATATAAAACACCTAACTATAGAAAGAGGTATGGCAAGGAACCATGCCCTAATATAAATTAGCATATATATGTGTGCCTTTCCTCCCAGGTAACTTAGAATGCCTTTGTTTAAAAGAAAAAAGAAGATCTGGCCTACTAGATCTCAGTATCGGCCAACCCATAAAGCAGTGTGTTAATGGTGAAGACCGCTTGTTTTTTCCAGTCCTCAAAAGCAAGCCAAATGCAGAATTCCAGATTTTTAAAGTCAGGTGAGATAGGGCCAAAGTGCAGGGCATGATCTATGTGGAATGTTAATACATGAGATGACATTACTGTGTATGAAGTTCCACTCTCTCCTACCCACTAGTGCCACATAAATGTGAGGGACAACGTGTTGTGTTTGGAAGATCATATGGGGGAGGACACCATGGATTTATTGTTGTTTCTGAAATGCCCTTAAATGCCTCTCTGGGGTGACTGATCAATTATTTTGCAAGGACCGGAAATGGCTCCCACATTCATACCCAGAAGTTCATAGCTTCCGGCCCAGAAAAGAAGTGAACACTCCCCAGTCACCTCCTGCAAACAGCTGATATCTCCCCCCAGGCTGCCTGACACCAAGAATAATCTATTTTTTCTCCTCCCTGACAGGCGATCCTTATGCTGGCTCTAAGAGAAGAGTAAACAACAGGAGGTCAGCTTTCTGTCTCTGGAATTCACCTCTGGCCTGGCCAGCAGAGGACTGTGGTCCTGCCATGAGCTTTTGTGCAGATAATGAGACAGAGAGACCGTAGGCTCTTCTGGCTGGTTCTGGCTTTGTTAACTGCCCCTTAGAAAACTTGTTTTCAGTCCGTCTCACGTAATGTCTCCTAAGCTCTGTCCCACAACATGTTAAGTCAAGAAGGAGGCAGCCACCGAGACCCGTTTGGCTCAGTGTATAGAGCGTCGGCCTGTGGACTGAAGGGCCCCAGGTTCGATTCCGGTCGGGGGCATGTACCTTGCTTGCGGGCACATCTCCACTGTGGGGCGTGCAGGAGGCGGTTGATCGATGTCTCTCTTTCATCGATGTTTCTGACTTTCTATCTCTCTCCCTTCCTCTCTGTAAAAAAATCAATAAAATATATTTTAAAAAGAAGGAGGCAGCCATGCCCAAATGTGGCATTTTTTGTTTGTTTATTTTGTTTGTTTTTTAATTTATCTCAAACTTCCCAAGGACATATCTGATATGCCTTAAGCCACACCAATTTGACAGTGTTTCCTCAGGTGACAATAAAGCCTACACCTACATGAAGCCATCATTGAGACTCCCTCCCTCTATAATTCAGATGTCTTTGCGTGCCTTCCCTTAATGATTTGGAATAGAAACTCCCTTTGTTACACCAGATCACAATAGATTCTCAGTTGATTGCAGGGAGCGTGTTCAGCCTCTCTCACTCAGCTATGGAGGCCTAAACAATTTCATTTCAAAACGTCCCTTGTTGACCATAGAGGCAGTCACACATCTCATTTCACTCTTTGGAAGCAAAACCCATGGTCCCTTGCCATACCCCTTTCTAGAGTTAAGTGTTTTATGTCCCTGCAATAAGAGAATACATTTCATAGCATAAACAATGTGCTGTGTAATACGTATTATATGAAACGATAAGCCACAGTAGAGATAAATACTGCAATACGATGCTTTGTGGAGGTAAGCCTATCCCCAAGAGTTCCTGAGACAGAGATAAGAACAGCCTCAAACTTTTAAGCTTCGCATTTGCGTAATACAATAAAGCGATTTTAAAATCGCTAACGTTCTGCACCGAGATGATCCATCACTGCTAACCTGCCTACAACTTCGTGAATTATGAATCTGAAGAGAGTACAATTGTCATCTCCATCGCTTGCACTGGTGGAAGATACATATTTCAAACCCGGCCATCTGAGCATACAGCTTGCTGTTATATTGTCCTGCCACCAACTAATCATGATTTAGAAAGATGACGCGTCTTCCAAAGGCAAACCTGCATTTTCCTCTTATCAGAGCAGCGCAGTTCACTTTCGCACAGAGTGGCACCAGAGTTTCCATTATAAACTCCCGATTTCAAGGGGGTAATGTATGTTTGTGAAAGTTCGCGGTGAGAAGAAATCTGTCATATGCGGCGTGTTCTGGAATACGTAATACAACTATACTAAAAGTCTTACATCTAAAACTATACCTTTTACGTATATTTTGGTCACTCAAAACTAAGTAAAATGCTATGTTCACCTTACAAATAACATGCTTCCTTCATCACAAAACATGAAATTCTACAGTATGGTGGTATCTCAAGATGCGAGTGCCCTAACATAGAAGATTTTAGAGATATGAGCGATTTTTGCTTTGAAATACGAGCAACATTTGAGATAGGAGTCATCGCGTGGATCGGCCGGCTGCACACGACCTACCAGTTTACCATGACTTGAGCGTCTCATAGTTTCCCACGCCTCAAGGTTACGGAACAAATTAAACTCGTATCTCGAGGTACCACTGTACAAGCAGCCTTGGGATGAAGGAACTTGCTTTGAGTAATAAATCCAAGTTAACCATTCTACCTTTTTATGTAGGATGGGTGCCTATGTGACTCAGATGTGACCAATCAAAGCACAGTATCTCCTCACTCATCTGTTTTCTTTTCTTTTTTAAAACTCATCTGTTTTCTGAGATGAGCTCATGATCTCTGCTGGCCAATCAAGCTAAACCCCAGTGAGGTGCGGATGAGTCTGGAAAGGAGTCCATTCTTTACTGCGAGTCATGAATGTCAGAGAAATTGATGATGGGACTTCTTTAGGCAACTCTGCACCTCCAGAGGAGAGTGTGGAACTGACAAATGTGACATTTAGGCCAGCGCAGGCCGAGACAGATGTTAGAGGAAAACTTACTCCTCATGACATCATCTGAGCTCCCAAAGCTGTCATTTTCTGAATTCGGTTTTATTCATGGATGTTCTCGATGTATGATCTTACACATGCGATTCATATTCTTTCTCTCTCTTTCAAGCCGGTGCACTTTGATTTTTCTGTGACCTCAGGCTAAACGTCTCTAATTGATCTTACCTCAAAATCCATCTCTTTCATCTAGTTTCTAGCTCTGGGCTCTTTAATCAATCAGGTACTTTCTTCCCAGACTAATCTTCCTAAAAGCATGCTTCATCATGTCCTTGTTTAAGAACACGTGGAGAGAAAATGCATGACCATCATCAATGCCCAGTGCTCCCAGTCAGATTCTAAGCCTTCCTTCTGTCTATAGGCAACACGATAAATAATAGGGATTCACCTGAAGCAAGAGGCAAACCATTTGATGAGGTTTGCAGGATGTTTCAAAAAAAAAAAAAAAAAAACCACCAGAATCAAGGTATGTACTCTTCAAAACCTATTTTAATACTCTTTGTGTAATTGTTTAACTCTTTTCCTCCCACTTTCCTCTTCATCCTTTGTCTTCTGTTTTATTCCTTTATATTTTCTCACTCCTCTCCTCTCATACACACACACACACATCTTCCTCTCTCTACACAAACACCCTCATCCCTATTTTCTGCCTGCTGAAGTTAACCCATAATGAGAATAACTGACTACTAGGAAATCCCAATTCCAATTTTTTAAAAATATATTTCTTTATTGATTTCAGAGAGGAAGGGAGGAGAGAGAGAGATAGAAACATCAATGATGAAAGAGAATCATTGATCGGCTGCCTCCTGCACACCCCACACTGGGGATCGAGCCCGCCACCCAGGCATGTGCCCTTGGCCGGAATCGAACCTGGGACCCTTCAGTCCGCAGGCTGACGCTCTATCCACTGAGCCAAGCCGGCTAGGGCCCAATTCCAAATTTTTGAGATATAATGAATTTTGCCATGACAGTGACCTGGAGTTCTACGTAGCGGAGTCAAAAACTACACATTTGGTCCTTGTTTTCCTAATGGAGTCAATCCAGGGCCATGGAGCCAAAAATCACTGCACCTAGAAAGCACATCTTCTCATCTCTTTTTAATTGTTTCCCATAAAATCCATACACACACACACATGCACACACACACACACACACACACACACACGGAATGAAACAACTGAAAGGAAATAAGAGCTAACCTTTAACACAATAACAATTTATATGTTAATTAATTGCCATCAAAATCAATGGTGATGAGGGGCAAGGACTTTTTGGCCTGAACAGGATGAAAGGAGTAGATGAGGAATGGATGGTTGGATTGCTGGTAAGGAAATGGGAAATGCACATCTCCCCTGAAATCAAGGTTGTACATCTAAATACAAGAGCTGCTGTAGAAAGCACTGATTTAGAATGGCAGGCCAGAAATCAGTGAGCAGAATGATGACAAAGTACTGAGGTAGCAACATCTAGAGTTAAGGTTATGTTGCTTCTCTGAAAAAAAAAAATTAAAATAGTAATTATAATCTAAGTAAACATAGGCAAATTACTTCATTAGGTGATTTTGTATGGAGATAGTGAGAGAGAAAATAATTGACAAAAGATTGGGAGTATTTCCTTTTTTAAAAATATATATATAACTTATTGATTTTTTTTACAGAGAGGAAAAAAGAAGGAATAGAGAGTTAGAAACATCGATGAGAGAGAGACATCGATCAGCTGTCTCCTGCACACCCCCCTACTGGGGATGTGCCTGCAACCAAGGTACATGCCCTTGACCGGAATCGAACCTGGTACCATTCAGTCTGCAGGCCGACACTCTATCCACTGAGCCAAACCGGTTTCGGCTGGGAGTATTTCCTTTTAGGCAAAAAGTCATGGCTGTGAAATAAACATGACTGTACCTGATTAAGGCACTTTAGTTAAAAATACTTTTAAAAAGGGAATGACAATAAAATCATCCAATAAAACCAGGGGGACAAAATTAGCATCTCTGCAGTCTTTTTCCGGAAGAAATAGCCCAGAAAATCTCAGAGAAACACATCGTTCCTTAGGAAATGAATCAGCAGAGTGAGAGAGTCCAGGAAACAGAAGGGGATGCAGGGTTTCTGAGAAGCAGCAGCACCTGAGGGCTCTGCAGAGGGCGGACTTCTGCAGAAACACAGACAGAACAGAACGGGGTACAGGAGGGCGAAGTGAACCAGGGGAGAGGGGAGCCCCAGAAGGGCTCTCAGGGATGAAAGAGGGGCGGTTCATGAAATATTCACAGCACCGCAATGAACAATAATACAAGGCCTATGGGAGCGATTTTTCCGATTCATAAAACAGGAAGGAAAGAAAGGAGGGAGGGAGGAAGAGAAGAAGGAAGGAAGGAAAAGAGAGAAGTGGGAGGGAGCAAAGGAAAGGATAGAGGAAAAGGAGGAAGGGAGGGAAGATCAACTTAACAGTCCTGAAAAATGACCTCACTAGAGGATTTGCCTCATGGTCAGAGCAAATCTTACAATTCAATAGGATGTTGCTAATTAGCTGAAATGTTTAACGGTGTAGTAAATTCAGCTAATAGGTTATCTCAAGTGTGTGATTGAATTTTTCTTGAGGAAATTTCTGTTGTTGTGGCTCCAAACCTCAGTTATGATTTCTAATAGAGTATTGGTTGTTTGGAAAATATGCCACTTCAGAAACAGAAAGAAGATGGATCTATATCTTAATCCTTGCTTGACTATATATTGCAGATAGATCAAAGATTTCAATGTACGAAGTAAAACTCAGGAACAAAGAGCAGGAAAAATTAATTTTTATATCATCTCTGAGTAGGAAAGACCTAATTTTGTGTAAGTGCAGAGGCCCTGAAAGAGAATACTGATAAATATGTTCACTTGAATTTTCAAAATTCTCATTATGAAAAATTTTAAAGGAAAAGGGGTGATTAAAAATTGGAAGAAAATATGTGTAATGTGTGATTGACACAAGCCTAATTCTTAAAAAACTTAATCACTAGGAAAAAATCAATAGAAACACGGGGAAGATTAAAAAAGACAATTCCACAGAAAAGCATATATAAATACCTATTAAGTACTTCGGTTAATAGTCAGACGCCCTCATTGTGAAATACAAATTCAAAGTGCACCGTATCATTTTCACTGAGCAACTGGCAAATAGCAAAAGTTAGGCAACACAATTTGTTAGTGAAATTAGGGAATAAGGAAGCCACTCTCATGTATCTTAATGTTCATTTATGAAAATGTATCTATAATTACATTAGTTTTTGGCACCACTATTTCAATTTTAAAAATCTGCACCATTTATGTTGACTAGTTAGTCTTGCTTTCCTTCCAGAAGGAGCTACCATCCTATCTCCATGACTGTTCACCATCCAAACATCCTTGATGAGATGGCCCAGAAGAAAGCTCTCCTCACACGTATGCAGAACAGTGACAGACCTGTGGAGTGCTGCCTCCTAACAGTTATCTCATGCTAAGCTGTAAGCAGGAGTATTTTCATTACATCTCTGACGAATAGCAAAGCATTAGAAATAAAGTATCCATCACTAACGCTCTAAATGTACGAAGCACTTACATATGCTAATACATGGATGTATAATAAAGGAAAGAGACTGATATATCTCTTTTCCAAGTCTTATTTTCTAGACCCTAGATATAATGAATGAAAAAACCTGGCATACTATTGTTGCTAGGGAGGAAAATTGTGTAATTTGGGACATGTGGGAGAGAAATTTTACCTTTACTAAATATTTTTGTGCCTTTTGAATTTGGTCATATTTGCCTACACAGAAAATAGTTATTTTAAAAAATATCCTAATTTACTAGTCCATTCTTGCCACTGAACTCATGTCCAGGCAAGGCCTGACTGCCATACATTTATTTATTCCTAAATGATAGGAACTTATGAGAATTTCCTAAACCACTCAATCTAAAGTAGAATCTGAAATCAGGCTCAGTATTCTAGTTTTTTGCTATAAAACACTCATCACAAATGTAAAGAATTTGTTTATTTGATGGCATATTTGATGTTGTTCTGTTCCATGATAGAGAGTGTTCACTATCCAAACATCCTTAACTGTTAGTAATCTATACTGTCGAAGCCATAGTAAGTCCACCATAAACATTAAAGGATCTTACTACACTGCGGAAGGCAACTAAACATGAAGGTCTCACATATGACTGGCATTTGGTTGTACAGTTTTAATAATAGATTCATTAATTTAATTCGAGGTTGTAGAGCTTAGCACAGTGGTTCTCAACCTTCCTAATGCCACGACCCTTTAATACAGCTCCCCATGTTGTGGTGACCCCCAACCATAAAATTATTTTCGTTGCTACTTTCTAACAGTAATTTTGCTACTGTTGTGAATCGTAATGTCAATATTTGTGTTTTCTGATGGTCTTTGGCGACCCCTGTGGTGGGGTCGATGGACCCACAACGGGGTCCTGACCCACAGGTTGAGAACCGCTGGCTTAGAAGATTAGTACAGATCTTCATTAGGAATTATCCCAACTCCAAGAAGTAATCACAAGAGATCTTATTAATGTACATGAACATTATAGAGAAATTGGGTAACCATCAGCATCAGGACACACATCACTCGGTCCCTTTCCTGAGAGAAAAGGAATAGATTCCTTAAATAAAAACTCTCTAAAACAGTATTTTTTAAAAATAATCATTGCTTATCCTCAGGTTTAGTAAAGCAAGAAGCATGGACAGTTGGAAACTTCAGTATCTTTAGACATGCTCTCCTAACACCATTCGAATTGTTTAATCAAACAGTCCTTCATTGTTCTGATCCAACCCAGACACTAAAAAGGGAAGGTGATGCCCAGCTGGTGTGGCTCAATGGTTGATCATTGATCTATGAACCAGGAGGTCATGGTTGTGGGCTCAATCCCTGGTCAGGGGTGTGCAGTAGGCAGCCAATCAATGATTCTTTTGCTCTCATCACTGATGCTTCTCTCTCTCTCCTTCTGCCTTCCTCTCTGAAATAAAAATATATTTTAAAAAATGAAATGGAAGGTGACTGCCATGCCCATGTTATCACTTAATTCTTAGAATTTAACTGTCATTTCTTCAGTAACAGCATGTACCCTATTAAAGTATTGGTGACAGATAAGCAGTTTAAACCAATAGGATGGATGTTCCACCCACGCCCGATGGCACCTTCTGTTTAAGGTAAGCTCAGACTTCCAAATGGATATGCTATCTGTGTACAATCAGCACAGTTGCTGCTTTGATGACGTGTTATGAGTGTAGAGAAATTAAACTGGAGTACAGATTATCAGCTCATGCATTTGGATGATCGTGGAAAATCTGTGAAAGGAGACTTTTAACCAATAATAACTTGACAATATAGCAAACAGGGGTGGGCAGAAGGAGGTTTACAGTTATGAATGTCTGAAACAGTTTATTCTTGTTATATTCAGTATTAATTATTGTATTATTTGTGTTTCCATTGTCAGCCTACTTTTGCCCACCCCTGCTTGTGTGTGTGTGTGTGTGTGTGTGTGTGTGTGTGTGTATATATATATATATATATAATATTTTATTGATTTTTTTACAGAGAGGAAGGGAGAGAGATAGAAAGTCAGAAACATTGATGAGAGAGAGACATCGATCAGCTCCCTCCTGCACGCACCACAGTGGAGATGTGCCCACAAGCAAGGTACATGGCCCCAACCGGAATCGAACCTGCGACCTTTCAGTCCACAAGCCAACGCTCTATCCACTGAGCATAACCTGTCTCGGCTGCGTATACTATATTTTTAAATGATCCAGAAGTAAAATATTATTTTGAAACTGGTACTATTCAAGCCATCCATCTCCCCAGCCCAACTGCAATGCACGCATTTCTGGTTTATGTTTTATGAAATAATAATGTTCCAGACAGCGGCTAAGAAATGCTTCTTTGCCCATGGGTCATCCATCAGGACTGATGTGCACACGGTGGATAGGAGAGGGAGCTTCCATTCGCTTTAAGAGAATGAGATAAAAAGACGTGAAGGAAAATGGCATTCTCAGGTGATCCGTTGATCATTTGTACAGATTGCTT